>VYZV01001876.1:25987-60420 GCA_013401275.1 Pandion haliaetus | reverse complement strand
TTTCCCAGAGGCGTTACCACCGTCACTCCCCGCCTAGAGGCGGGTCCGACATTTTGGCGCGCGGGGCCGACATTTTGGGGCGGCGAATTCTTTATCTTTATCCGACATTTTGGGGCGGCGAATTCTTCCAGCAACTTCTTAAAGGGGCCGCCTCTGCAGCCCCCCTCCCCTACCACCAAGGAAAACCGCGCCACACAAACCCATAACAGCGGTCTTCACAGAACCTTGGTTAATTAAAGAAATCTTAGCTCAGTTTTAATGGTAGTAAAGTAAAAAACTTCAGTGCCTTGGCCACAAAGTAGATGGCAGTGCTTTCACAGTGTTGTGAGGCTGTCTTCCATTGGAGCACTGTCAAACCTTCCAAGACCAAAACGACTGGAAGACTTCAGCAAAGAAGAGAAATCACGAAGATGAAGAGCACAGGCACCGGTAGAATGACTAATGTGTGGAAAAGTCAACAAGGAACCATTTCTTACAACAAAAACTAGTGGGCAGCTCACTAAATGGTAGATCTGTAACAACTGAGGAAATGCTTTCTCTTTACAATGTATACTTGAATTATGGAATCATTGCAGCAAGACACTGGACACACATAAAGCACAAATGGACTCAAAAAAGAACTAAATTCTTGAATGACAGACCCACTTTTGGTTATTTAAAACACAAATGCTTAGGTGCAACCTTTAGCTAAAGAGGTCCCTAAACCACTGATTAAGGGACCTAACCATGGGAAAGAATCACTATATATGCACTTCATGCATTTCTTACATTTTTCTTCCCAAGCATCTTTACTAGCTGCCTTCAGAGAGAGTATGGAACTAAATGGACACTTGGCCTGACCAGAACATGGCTATTCTTCTGTTCTCATGAAATACTGGAAGACATGCCAAGTATCAGATGAAGGCAGACAAACCAACAGGCACAAAATGTACGCAGACATTAGACTCTTATTCCCCTCCCAGTTCACAAACAGCATTAATCACCATTTCTGCAAACAGTATGGTATAATGTGAGACACAACAGTTTTGGACAGAGTCATGTATAATTACTGTGAGAAACAAAAACTACAAATGAGAAAAATGATTTTACCTCTCATACATGTGATTTCATTCGCTACTGGGAAACAAGCCATGATCCACAGCCAGCTCTCAAATAAGGAAAACCTAACTGGTACAACCAGATTTAAAAGCCAAGGCTGTATTCTACAGAGGTTAAATGTTGGTCCACTTTTAGAAATCTTTTCTAATTCAGTGGAAATCAAGACTGGACAGGACTATATCTGAGGTATGCCCCAGCACAGTACATAGATCCTGCCCAGTATAAGGAGTAAGAAGCCATTTAGGCCAAGATTTCTGTTCTCTTTGTGTCTTAAATGTTACTTTTCTTTTGGTTAACTCTTAAATTTCCATCATGACCTACAGTCCCTTCAGATTTATCTGGAAGTCTGTAGACTGGCCAATCAAATCCAGCTACACAGGAATAGGCTGTTTCGGGGGCTGTTTGGGGGGGTTGTTTGCTTGTTTGCTTTTTAGTGTTATGGTACATATTGCTTAAGTGATAATGCAATAAGAATTAGATACAGAGGAATTTTTCACAACTTTTTCTAAAAATGAAGGTGACATTAAATCTGATATCCTTTCTATGGGGAAGACAACAAACAGACCAAGATTTAATTTTGTATCACCTGTTTGTCATGAAATAGCATTTGGTTCTTTTGGACAGAATTTGCTGCCCAAATTCTATTCGCTGCTATGCCAAATAGCCATCAGGAATGACGGTAATACTTCAGCCTGGAAAACTAGCATGACTCAGATGCCTGTAGCAACTGAGATTCCCTGATCCCCAGTTAGGTGACACATGAGAACCTGTTCCTTCTAGTAAACAAAAACAAAATTAAGCGGACAACAGTTTTGGCACAACTACTTTTGTTATTAAGGAGAGTGAAGAGGAAACAAAACTTACATATTGGTCCAAATGGCTGAGAATGCCTCTGTCTTCTTTACACAGAATTAACTCTACTCCCAAGATTACTAATATCTTCCTGTTAGTTCTGGTCACAAGCAAGTCCACTGAAAAAATATACCACCTTAGTGCTCTCTGGCATAAGATTTTCCACATGAATGCTCTTTCCTGTGGAGCTACACCTTGTTTCAAGAGCCAGTTAGTTTCCCTTAACTCAAGTTGTTCCTATACTCATAAAACTATAGGAGGAGCTAGAAGAGCCTTCAAAAGATCATCTTATCTAATTCCTACTGTGAGATACAAGCAAGTATAGTTAGATCCTCCTTGAGAGTTTTTTGTGTCTAACCTGTTTCTGGCAACCTCTATTCTCAAAAGCTATTCCACAACATCTTTATTCATCTATTTCAGTGCCTAACTATGCACACAAATGAGTTACTGAGAATATGTAGAGGGCTTAATCACATAATAGATGCAGGGTACTAGGCAGCTGCCACAGACACCTGCACACCTAAGTTCTTATTTTTCTACTATCCATGCCAAGTCATACTACTTTTTTTTGTGCCCTCCTCTAATGGAAGACAGGATCTCCTATGAAACTTTTCACTTCTCATGAGATGTCTCTCCCACAACCCTCATTTTTTTCAGGTGAGATGAAAAAAGTCACTTCCTTCAAAATTTTCTTGCAGGTCATATTATCAAAGCACTTTAATTCAGCTGCTATATACAGTCCTCTACCTGAGATCTCATCCATGCTAAGCAGAGAGTAACAGCTATGTCCCCTTATGAGTGACATACCTTTTTCATACATCTCAGACTATATTTGTCCTTCGACTATAAACCCCAGGTTTTCATTGGCTAGACTACTTTAGCTTTTTAGTCTTCTTTCAACACGTATGCAAAACATAGCAAGCTATGCTTACCTTTTTGGAATTTCAACTCATTGTGTTTGGACCGTTTCTCCAACTTGTCAAAACAACTCCTTTTCAACCAACCTTCTTCCCATGTGGGAACCCCTCTGAATTTTCCAGATGAGGCACAGGACCCTGTGGGTAGTGAATTTAGGCCTACTGATAATAGGCTTGCTTTTGTTAGTTACTCTTCATGACTCCTTATAAGCAACCAGTGGATTCAAAGGGTCTGCAGACCACAGCTTGAAAGTAATTTACCATCATCACTCTGAACTCGTCTTGAATTTCAACATGCCAATGCCACATCCCAGCTTGCTGCTGTCCACAAATACATTCTCTATATTCTAATAGCCAAGTGCCTAATAAAAATACAGAACAAAACCAAACAGAAGATACACTGGACCTATCAGAAATGCCCTCTCAGTTGTCGGTGAGCCATTAACGACACTTGGAGACCTTTTCTCAACCACTTGTGTGTTCACTTTACAGCAATGTCATGTGGAGTTCCCCAGCCATTTTCTATGAATGATGTGTGAGACAGTCAAGAATATCACATGCGGTCACTGCCTAACAGTAACGAAGTCAAGATACCTCATCCATATACCACTCATCTTT
Organism: Pandion haliaetus; assembly: GCA_013401275.1. Classification (NCBI taxonomy): domain Eukaryota; kingdom Metazoa; phylum Chordata; class Aves; order Accipitriformes; family Pandionidae; genus Pandion; species Pandion haliaetus. The sequence goes on along the minus strand of VYZV01001876.1, from coordinate 56,935 downwards.
TATCTACTAGGCTAGCTATACTGCCAAGGAAGGAAGTTAAAATTGTCTGACACAATTTGCTCTTGACAAATTTATACTGGTTGCTTATCAATTTTATTATCCCAGAGGGGTTTATAAAGCAACTGTTTAATAACTTATTAAAAAAATGTGTGAGGATTAAGGTTTCATTGACCAGCTTATAATTCCTTTCCTCTTTAAGGTTTTATTGACTGGCTTACAATTCCCTTCATTTTCCCCAGCACCTTTAAAAAAAAAAAAAAAAATATATATATAGAAAGAAAGAAGGAGGCAGTGTAGTTTTTACATTTGCCCTTCCCCAGTCCTCTAAAGAATCTCCTTCTGTCCTCCCAAAGACTCTCTGACAAGTCAGACTAAAGAGTCCCTGACAAAGAGGAGAAGGATAATGCTGACTTTTCAGTTTAGCAACCTCCAGTTCTGACCTGAGCACACTAAGCTTAAAATCAGTGAAAGAGCAAGATAAGTTAATCACACAGGAGCTTAAATAGTTTCTGGAGAAGACAGAGAGGAAAATGATGAAAAGTGGTCTTTACTAAGGGTGACTCCTGACTATATAGACAAAAGAATTTCCCTAGTTTGCCACCTGAGGAGGTATCAGTAGTTCAAATTTAAAAAAAAAAGAAAAAAAAAGATAGTAGGGAAAAAATAGCCTGAGACACTAACCTTATTGCTTACCTTCAAAAGCCTGTTGAGGGGCAATAAAACAAGACTGGTTCAACACATGTTTAACAACGTGCTTCTGAACAACTCAGTAAACCCCTTCAGCCAGATTTGGTAAGCAGGGGCCTGCTCGGGTCTTGCCTTCAGCTGCACTGCTGGGAAAGCACAGGAAGACGGTGTCTCCATCGTTCCAGTCTGAGGCACTCCTTATTGCTATAGCAGGAGGCTATTGTGCTAATGGAAGTCCCCTGTTAGCTCTCAATTATAGTCAGCACTGTCTCGTTCCTGCCAAGTTTCCCAAAACTGAGTGCCTAAAAAGGCCTGTGGTTAAGAAATTCTCCATGAGGCTGGGAGGCAGCTCACCCCGTCAGGAAGAGAAAAGACACAAGCCATTCTGACAGCCTGTCAGGACACAGAGAACGCAGCAGGAATAGCAAGAAGGCAATCTTTTTTTCTGTACCTGCCTTGAAGTAAATGGAAGTGTCAGGTTACCTGGAAGGTAGGCTGAACACTGGATTCAGCACATGAAGAAGGCATTACTCCACTAATATGTGTTGTTAGACACTAATCAGTTAAAGCAGTCTGTCAGTACTGCCAAAAACAACCCTATCATATATGCACTTATTTAAATATTGGTCACACTAACCTATTTAGCCTTCAAGGCACATCAAAAGGTGCTTCTCTTTTATTTTTTTCAATTAATAGAAGAAAAATTAAAGAGACGGAAGTTTTTAAAGAGAAAGAAAACCAAGAACAAGAGGCAGCCATGAAAAACTATGTCCCCCATTTACTCAACACAGATAATTTCTGGCATTTATGCATGCTGGTTCCATTCTCCATCAATGCTAGCTGCCACTACACATGCTGAGTTAGGTTAACACCTGTATTGTAGCTTCAAACCTATCTGTAGCCCAGAAAGCATAATAGCAGTCACTCCCTTTACCAGTACCCTTTCATCAGTAAGATAACCTTACTTTCAGCTTGATCAGCTTGGGGCCTGTGATATTACTTCTGCAGAGTTACTGCACAATTTCAGTTTGCTGTGTTCAGCACGTATATGGACTCAAGAAAAGTGCAAGGTCTCACATCTTAGGTATGCTGGCAATACAGTGACATATCTCATCAGACAGTAGAACGCTACAGCAGTTAAAAGACCTACCCAAAACCCAGTTAGAAGAACTGAACTGAATCCTAGCGTACTAGAGAGAACCACAATAATATACATGGATGAAGCAGGACTAGATCAGCACATTTCTTATCCCTTACTCCCAACAAATGTCCACGTTTCATTAATTAAGTTCAGAATTTGGAATGGGTTTTGCTAGCAGTAAGTATTTATATACCTTATCGTTCAACAAAGACTCCACTGAAATCAACAGTGCCTTTACCATGCCATCTTAGAGTCATTCAGAAACACAACTGTCAAGGATTCTTTATCCACATTGGCAAACATCAATTAAGGTAAGCAGGAATCCTTCCATTGGGATTAGGATCAAAATTTTAGTGAACAGGATCAAGGTTATAATACCTATACTGCACTTCAAATACACTGTACTGAATTGAACAAATTCTTCTTGATTTATAAAGTTACGTATCAGCAGAAAGAAATCACTTTTCACAGAACATAGCAGCTGAATGAATTAGATGGGACAGTCTGTTACTAGTTTAAGAAAAAGAAAGACATACTGACTGGCTGACTCTGACTTACCCTTTGTTCAGGACCACCGTGCTTCCACTGATATGTCATTGTGTGTCCAGGTGTGTCTGTGTAATACACACGTCACACTGCCTCATCCTTTCTTTCAACTATTCTGTACAGAACTAAAGGTAACACAGGGATGAGCTGTAACACACCTGTCTGAAGCACAGCATGAGGAAAGGCAAGCCAAATATTTAACTAAATTAACAGCAGTCTTTCTAGTAATTTTAAAATATACACCTACTATTCACATGATAATAAAATATCCCAGAAAACAAAAATGGTGCCTTGACCCACAGCCCATTCCTTCTTTTCCCCTTCTACAACATATAGCTCTTCATTATGTATTTGTTTGTACAGGACTTAAACTCTTTGTTTAAACAGACCCTTCAGTCTAGAAGGATGGTTTATAGCTCCCAGTTTAAACAATTACAGTGGTGCATACTTGACTAACGGATTGCCTTAGCAGACCTTAACAATTCACAAACTTGCAGAGGAAACATCATAGAAGCAAAAATGCCAGTGTTTGAACTAAACAACAGCAAACTGAAGAGTGAGCACTGGCATCTAGTTTTACTTTGTAACAGTGATCCCAATGAATTCAGTAGTACTGTTCCTACAGATGTTCCAAACCCAGTGCTAATTCCTTGTCCCTTTTAACGTTAGTATCATTTAGTTAAAGACAAAAATGCATTTATCTGAGCTGAATAGAGATGAATGTTTTTGGTAAGATTTTGCTAGACAAACCCTGTTTTCAAATACATAAAATGTATTTATTACCCCAATTAACATACATTTTTGCTACATATGAAGTAAAGCAAACTCATGTTATTAGAAAACTAATTAACATGTTTCTAATGACACATTAATTCATGTCCTTAGAAAACAAAACATGTATTTCTGAATTATACACCTTCCCCTCTCAACCTCTCAATAAATTCACTCACCATTATTTTTTTTTCAAGATCCCAATTTTAGTACTGGTTGTCTACATGAGTACTCTAGACTAGCACCATAACTTCTTTTATCTAAGGCAAAGGAAACTATATACATACATATGCAGTGGATATGTTACATCCTTACAAAAATAAACCAAATGCTGAAAGCTCCCCTTCAGAAAAATAACCTATCTGTCTTCAAAAAGAAGAAAGGAATACTTTTGATTTCACAATACAGCCTGGCACCATATGTTTCATTTGTGTTGGGTTTTTTTCTGGTTTTGTTTTTCTTCTGTCTTGAAGGACTACAGCAAGCTCTATTATGCATGGATTTGGAAAGCACAAGTCAGCCAAAAGTCGCAGATCTCTCAGGACAGACATGTCCATCTGTCATTTCACAGCAGGAGAACAATAGTAGCTTCAATATAGACACAACAAGCTCACACAGCCAGGCAGAAAATCTGCCTTAGCTGATAGCTAGCTGCCTTTGAAACTCCAGGCAGATGTTCCTGTGTAACACCAGGATCAACTGCTGCTTTCTTGTTTCTGTATTTTCAAATTCCTCATTTGTTCATAGCAACCAAAATAACAGTCAGTTTACTGCCTGTTATCTCTACAGAGCTTTGGGAAAATCAGAACTCAAGACATAGAAGCATGAAGTACACTGCTCCTTAATCTGCAATTCTTCTACCCTTGGGGCCTATTTGAAAAGTAGGTGATCCATAAAGCTTGAAAAAGACTGTGCTTCTATTTGTATAATAATTTTCTAGAGCTATGCTCAGCAGCCTCCAATGACCTGCTCCATAAATCTGTTTAACAGACAGCATACTGCATTGCTTCTCTACTGTGGAAAAAATAAATTTTGATTTTTTTAATGACTTATTTCATATCTGTAGATCTTGAAAACAAAAGTTCTAGACAGAAAAAGAATTATTTGTAAAACACCCTAATGTAGTCTTTAAGCGGCTCAGCAGAAAAATTGGCAAAGTATTGGTTGCAGTTCAAGTAAAAGAGTTACTGATAGCACTCAACCAATTTGCATGTCTAAAAATAATGTCACCAGGCCCATATGTAAAACTTTATTTCAGCTGTGTATGTTTGGGGTTTTTTCCCTAACAATGAGTCTCATTGGGTTTTGATTACAGCAAATTTACAACATTGGCTCCCTCACAGTTCCCACACTTTCCAAAAGTAAACAAACAGCTCTTTTTAAACAAGATAGTGCCAGTGTCCTATGCCCTACTGTAAAGTTTGCCCCATTGAGAATTAGCTTCTAAACCAAGACTGACTGCTAGTAACTGAGGGCACCCTGAAAACATACGCTCTGCAATACCTTCAGAAGTCAATGTTGGGATTTAAAACTAAGTGAACCCCAAATTAAGCAAAAGACTCTCAACATGACATAAATCTACAAGATGAAGGCTGACATGTTACCCAGTAAAAACCTCACCAGTTTTTGTTGAAGAACGCTATCATGTGCATTTCCTCTTTTCAAGGACTGCAAAGACAGAGAACAGTGACGGTCCAGGAAGAGAAAGAAAGAAGCAGCTTGGGAAGGAGCAAGAATAAAATGCTCAAAAAACAAAGATGGAATGGAAGTATATAAATATTACAGATAGAAAGTATGCTTTATACAACACTTGAATTCCAAGCTTTCACTTCAAAAATTTATTTGTGCCTCTCAAATATTTCTGGAAATTTTCCAGGCACTGGATGTAAAGTTCTCCTTACCAAAATCATTCCCCTTTTTGAAAATGTAAAGTAAATTCATTTTATTTTGACATCCCATAAAGACGTAGTTCAGTCCCACCTAACTAGCAAAGGCAATTAAGCATGCCTTTAAAGTTTGCTGGCTATATAAAACTTGCAGTATATAAAACTTGAATAAAGAGTACCTCAAATCCCAAGATAAGAGTATGTATGTCACAGCAGGGGAAAAAAGACAAAGAAAACTCTTTTAGAGGGGCTTTGTTTTAGTTTGGTTTTGGAGGGCAGGGGTTGTTTGTTTTGTCATCTGGAAGCCTGTAATAGCCTGAAGCCACAGATAGCACAGATTGAGCAGGGCTAAGAGTGCAGCTAGGAAAGTCAAAAGGTAACAGTGAATCAAATTCTTTGCTGTTAAGCAATGAAACAAGAGTTAAACCTGCCACAAAGGAAAATTGAATCTGAAGCACCTGCTTTTCACTTGTATCCAGGTCTGTTAATATGGCTGGTCACCTTCTTAGTTGCCACAGTTTAAGTCCAGCCAGCAACTAGGCACCATGCAGCCACTCGCTCGCCCTCCCCGGCCCAGTGGGATGGGGAGAAGAATCAGGAAAAAAAAAGTAAAACTGATGGGTTGAGATAAGAACAATTTCATAACTAAAGTAAAATAGCATGTAATACTAACAACAATAATAATAAAAAATAATAAAGTAGTGGTAATGAAAAGGAATAAAATAATAATAATTAAAAATTTAAAAAAACAACAAGAAAAAGACAAGTGATGCACAATGCAATTGCTCACTACTGCTGACCGATGCCTAGGCAGCGATCGGCCCCTCCCAGCCAACTCCCCCCAGTTTCTATACTGAACATGATGTTCCATGGTATGGAATATCGCTTCAGCTAGCTCAGGTCAGCTGCCCTGGCCACGCTTCCTCACAGCTTCTTGTACACCTGGCTTGCTGGTAGAGCATGGGAAACTGAAAAAAATCCTTAACTTAGGATAAGCACTACTTAACAACTAAAACATCAGGGTCTTATGAACATTATTCTCACACTAAGTCCAAAACACACTGTACCAGCTACTAAGAAGAAAATTAACTTTGTCCTAGCTGAAACCAGGACGAGCTTTTTGTGAAGCCATATCACACTACATAAGCCCTGTATTTTCCAGTAAGAGACACTTTCCTAAATAGCAGATTATTTTAAGAATATTTCAATTTATTTCTCATTCTGCAAAACAGGCTATGATCCACCTAGTAACAAATTCAAACTCTAAAAGGTCAATTTCCACTTTTTAGGATGATTGACTAAGCTGACTTAAATGTTGCAAACTTATCCTTTAAAGAAAGTAAAGTTTCAGGTAAACATTACAGTTTTCCTTTTCCCTTACTTCAAGGTCCGCAGATTCATTAGAATGGGACCTGTGCCTCCAGGAAGCAGAGCAGAGAAAGTCCTTCAGTGTGGACACACAGCACACTGTAAACAAGCATCATCCCTCCTTCATCTGCTCTTTTCCCCTACGCTTTTCTCCCTCTCCTGTGCTCCCTCAGAAATTAGATATACTGATAATATCTGCAGTAAATAAGGACCAAGACCAAAAAATAAAAGTGCACAATACTGAATTAGCACTTGACAGACAACTAGATCCTTACTCAAGTTGTACAACTGTTCAGGGCAGAAAGTTCCTAAAGGACTCAATATTGATATTAAAATGAACAAGGAACAGTTTTCTAATTAATACGAGAGTGAATAGCCATGACAGTTACAAGGAATAGTTTCATGATTTAGAAACATTTATTTTTCCTAGGCAAGTTCTCAAATTCAAATAAAATCTCCCAGTGGAGATGCAGTAGATCTCAAGATACAGCAAGACATTTTAATATAGAGTTGGGAGAAATGAAGTCACAATCTATAAACTGCAGGGCTGGAATAATATTTGTACCTTAAGGAACCATTTAATGCTGGGATCTTGCAAAGAATACTTTTCTTGTGTATGTTAATATCATCAGTATAATATCATCATACTTTTGCCCAAAACTCTCATAAAAAGTCATTAAGGTTATGCTCCACATGTTTAACACAGTATTTAACTGCTGGACTTTACATAAACCAGTACAACACTTGTTGACGTCTTTCTGAAGCCTAGCTCAGCAATGTAACACATCAACCAAACACTCCTTTTAAATCCACACAAACCCAGATGGAAGTCTGCTATTCACCAGGAAACTCCCTCTGCCAAGGTGCATTTGCAAAGCCTCTGTTCTTTTGTTGAACAAACCGAAGAGCAACAAGCTCTCCAGCGACAAACGACAAAAACAGTGTCAGGGCCACTCTCTCAGTCCTATCTTTTGTTCCATTATGGGTGACCACTGAAATGATGAGAAAAATTTCAAAAATCTTATCCAAATACAGCCTTAAAAACCAACCAACCAAACAAACAAACATAAAAGGCAAAAACACCCACCAGTTCCCACTGTGTGGCACACACTGGCTGGCATAAAGGTATTATCATTAGCAGTTTCCAAATGCAGAGACTTATCACAAACTCACTGGCAGGACTCATGATGCACTACATACTTCCACCCTGCTGTGAAAGACACTCTGCCTGCGGGCACTGTCACACAAGCGCCAGTCCATCTTCCTTCATGTAAACACAAGAAGTGTCTGGACAGTTCACAAAGCAACAGGAAACTTTTGATTCCTCTGGCACAGGGGAATCTCTCTGCAGGTCAGGAGTAACTGCAGCTTTCATAACAAGTATTGACGTACTTACCAGCACATGCCTGCTGTTCATGTAGGCAGAAGCAGTGCGACACCTCAGTGAGTGGCAGGTAGATGAGACAGACTCTTGAATGCCCTTCACCTGAACCAAATCAGGAAGAGCCCTTCAAACAAAAGTTGCTCTCTACTGCCAACAGATGCACAAGCGGACAGTCCCCACAGCAGATAAGGACGTGGAACTGAGACATCCACAGTGACTGGGTAAGTAACTCAACCACTGAGTATGCCTCTGCAAGACAGCAAGTATTTTGATAGGTCTCAGGAGGAGCTAGGCTTTGTTTCTGTGATATCACTTACTCCTTGCTGCCAACAACTTCGTCTTCCATTAATGTTTTTCTAGGGCGTGGCCTTGAACCTGGAAACACCCATCTCAGTATGGCCAGTGCCACGTCTCCCAGTCACTCCTCAATCCAGAGTACCACATAGAGGGACCACAGTGCCACGGCTCTCCTTGTTGCATAAAGCACTACTTCGATTTCCAGGAACAGACCAGCTTGTTTTCCTCTTTCCAAAACTAATATTACTGCTACTGTAATCCTGGAAAAAAGAGATAGCCAGGGGAGAATCAAATGGTAACAACAGAAGTTGTGAAAACAAAATGGCTTCCTTCCATCTGCAAAACATAACTGCTGGGGAGGGTGAAGGGGGAATGCTTTGAAGAGGATCTCTGCATTAAGAATTTATTTAGATGTGTCAGACAGACAGCATCCTGCTGTGCTTGTCCCCAATTATCTGGAAGCAGAAATAAGATGGGGAGCAGATTGCAAAGCTTTGATCTGAAGTGGAGCAAGGCTGGTTTCATGATATCAGTCATGTCATGGCCTTTACAGGCAGCCAACGCTGAGATCTGTTCCTAAACTCTCATACATCTTACAGTCTCCTGTATCCACTGACCTCCTTTGATCAAAACAATGGGTAGTCCCTTCTGCACCCAAAAGGAAAGCATCTGGTAGAAGAAAGAGGCCTGCATATAACCCCAAAGCTGCAGATTCAGGAGCAGCCAAACTAGTTTGAAGGCTTCTTGCCACTCAAAGAGGAACACACCAGAAGCCTTCCCCCTCCTGCCCACCTCCCTTCCCACTGCCCTGCACCTGGCCACTCAGTCCCGTCTCCTTTCCTCCGTTACGCCAGCATGTGACAGACCCTCCTAACAAGACACTGCATTTAAAAGCCTGGATATTTTTTTTCTTGAGTTAGTTCGGGAGAGGGGAAGAGCAGGGTTGGTCACAAGCAGAGCCAAGGTATGCCCTCACTCAGTTTTGGGGGACTGAGACACTGGGCCACTCTCAAGACTGCCCTCTTCAAGTGCCACTGGAAAAGGTTGCTTCATCTATGGGATTTTAAAACATCTCTACCTTGCCCCTTCTGTAGTATTTTTTTCTTGTATCATTTGACAAGAGTCAGGCCCACACCATTATTTTTTTCTGATGACTCCAGAAATCTCTGCTTTCTATTAGAACTGCAGTAGTGAACAAATACTCAGCCTTGGTAATTGCTCATACTAAGGCTTTCTGCAGTCATGGTAGAAGATAAACAGAAACTTTTCCAGATTTAGGAGAGACTTACCTAAAAATGTTATTAGCTTGCTTGCTTGTTTGTTTTAACTGACTGAAGGGTACAACAGTTTAACACAAACAAAACCATTTTCTTATTGAGTAACAGAAACATGGTTAAGTTTGTAGTACAGTATTTCATTCAAATAAAACATCTGTAATTAAGTAATGAGGGCATGCTAGCATTATGTCCTAAATATTTTAACATAGACATATTCACAGTTATTTTGTGCGGTAACCAACAAATGGATGCAGTTTACAAATGTGTGCATAAAATTATGCCCTTTCAGGGACAAATGCACAGTTCACAATTTAGTTAGAAAATACAATGCTTCCACGGAATGTTATATCTAGTGCCTGCCACTTATCTTCATTTGTTTGAGGAAACTAAGTTTGAAGTATACCATAATAACTAATGATTTACTGACCTACCTTTTTTAGGATACTTAATGTTACAACAAAACACAAACTCCCATCTTTCACTTCTACTATGCAAGCATCCAGGATCTCCTAGAATGTCACATGTATTTTAAATAGTGGGTTAGAATTACAAGCTTAATTAACGACCAGGAATTTAAATGGCCTAAACATATCCACCAGTTAACAAACTAATTTATCTGACCATATCTGAACACATACCTGATCACTTGAAGTATGCCCCAAGTAATAAAGCACTTCTGGTGTGCTATTTTTAAATTTAGAGAGACAATGCTTTAAAAAATCTGCCCATTTACCACTGTTTTGATCAGCAGCAGCAGCTTTTCAATGCTCAAATGACCAAAAAGCAAACAAAAAAATGTATGTATCATACCATCTGATTACTCCTACTTAAAGGAGACTGCCAAAGTGATGTCAGATTAAACTTGATACCCAAGCTTCCCTACTGCAAGGGTGCATACCCTCTGAAGATAAATTCTCTCTTAATAAGAAACATCAAGTGCTGGCCTCTATGGAAAACAGACCTTTACCTTTGTAAGAGATAACAAAGTAAATTGTGACACTGGAGGAACCTCCTGTCCCAATCTAGATAACAAAGTAAATTGTGACACTGGAGGAACCTCCTGTCCCAATCTAGATAAAGGAATCTTTTTTTCAGATAAGATTTCATTTGCACCCTTCTTTAANCTTTCAAGAACAGCACCTAGTTATCACAAACTTACTGCAAACTGACAATATACATACAATAGTTCTTGTAACAGATGAGATAAAGACACAATGATTCCCGTAATTCTGTAATTCTGGGAATAACAGAAATATATGAAGTCATACTGCACAGAAAAACAGACATATTAACAAAAACTGTGTAAGTAGGATAACAGCATTCAGTCCAGCAACATGGCATGTGCCACCCACTGGCCACAACTCATCAAGCTCAGTGGCACTCTGTTGACTACATCAAGCTTCCTGAAACCTGCCTGCACTGGATCCTGTTGGAAATGGTGGGATGTTTTAGTTCACTGGGTCAGAAGGCATTCTTCAGTCATGTTCCTTTGAGATGATCAATATCCCAAATAAAAGGGAAAAAAAACCACTTAAGGCCTTTAGCAGAGCCCCACTTCTTTGCTCCTACCCAACCACAGCAAGACTTACCTTCCCAGAAAAATGTTTCTTTTTTTCTATCCTAGATACAACCAGCCTCCTTACAAAAGAAAAAAAAAAACCAAAAAAAAAAAAAACCACGCTCCTTTTCATGATCAGATGCCAAATTAACCTGATCCTTTTCTTTCTAGCTCTCCTCTCCATGTCAAACTCCTATTACAGGTGTTGCAGAGAAAAATCTGACAGGGCCATAGTTTTAAGTAATCCTCATGTGGCCAGTATATTACTTACACACTAAATACAGTGAAGCTCAGTTCTCAGTAAATACAGGATACAGCCCAAACAGTCTACAAAATATTCCAGATTTTAAACCCATTCACAAAAGAGTTGGTTTTAAATCAAATTAATGCACTTCCAATAATATGTATTTCTGTGTCTGTGCATCTGTCATCTGCATCTCTAGCAAGCAAAGCTCCATGGGCCTTTACTTCAGTAACTTAAAAGTATTTTCAATGTTTTGGGTGAAGAAAAAAAAAAACATAAAAAAAAACCCAGGACCCTTCTCTGGCAACAACATGAAATCAAATTAGATCTCACTGTAGTTCAGAAAAAAATCTCTTAACCCCAAGAGTTCAGTCAATAAACATTAGCCCCTTACATGAAGTGTAGCTTATAAATGATCAAGCTCCAAAAATCCCCACTCTAGAGGGTCAGATAAAATCTACTGCTTCTTAATTGGCAAAATATTTAACCAGTCTGACTAATCACTTTAAAGAGAAGTTAACCCCTTAATTCCACATGTTTAAACATTAACATTTTCAGTCTGCAGAAGGTATAAGCCAGTTACCCTTAAAAAACGATTTGCAGCCCTTCTCCTTTGATGTGGAAATAAACAGCCACTAGCAAATGGCAACATTTACATATGAAGTAACTTTTTTTAAGGTGTATTTTAATTATAACTAGGAACCTGGTGGTCTGAATGCTATTTCTGATTCTTTATGATCCGAGAAACTAATTTAAACCAATTTTCTCAATTAAAGTCTTTACAATCTTACGTAACAAAAAACCAAAGCAAAAAAAAAAAATCTGCAAAATTTACCTGGTGAAACATTTGAAGTCAACTGCTGGATAAATCTCATTTTCTCAGCTAGCAGAGAGCAGTGTCTTTTTCTTACACTTCTTTAGGAAATGATTAACAACATTAAAAAACAAATTTTTTTTTTCTTAAATCCATTTCTGACAATCTCTTTGGAAAAATTAACATATGTTAGCACAGCTCCAAGTAAACATTCTTAAGCAAACACAAAAAGCAAAAGATATGCTAGAGAGTATATGCATTTTACCTTTAATCCTAGCATGTTTAAGAAAACCAAGATTACTTCCCTTTGATCTATGATAAAAAGCAGTAAGTGATAGTGAGCAGTACATCTTCCACTGATTTCTACTGGAGCCATTGGTTTTCAGCTCCTTGGAAATAATCAAGCCTTGAATATGAGGAATGTCTCATGGTGATAAACAAAGGATACATAACATCACATACTTCCAAAATATACTAGCAAGTATCACGTAATTCCCTTTTTCTGGTGATACCGTGAGTGCAGTTTTCAAACACAGCTGGTAATTAGGCATGTAGTCAACATCAAGTTGCTTATGCTGGCATCTAAAATTAGAATTGGGAGGAAGTTAGCTTCTGAAACACAAATCTAACAAGACAGCGTGGCAGCAGCCAGCCTACCTGCCTGCCCCACAGTGTTGACAGCTCAGCAGCCAGCTCTTTGTTGGGCTGGAGAGTTTCTTTCACTGGTGCCAAAACACGGGCACTCTTCACAAGCAGAACTGTACTAGAAGTCCAACACCTGCTTTCATCACCAGTTGCCGATAACAACCCAAAATTCTGATTAAATTGTGAGATGTATGTGATGCTTTACATTCCCCAGACTCTTTAGACATTTTACATTGTTCAGATATTTAAGACGTCACCTAAAAGCAGTCATAGTCCTAAGCACAGGGACCAGAAACGGTAACTCCGCACTTCCGACTGCAGGCACCCACCGGCTAAAAAGACGCACAGAATCAGGTTTCCTCAATCATTTTCTCCTTCCTCCTGGTTCTCTTGCTCTCAACATGAGTGGGTCAGCTTCAATAAAAAGGGGAAGTCCTCCAACTCCTCTCCCTCAGACAATCCTGTATCCGGTGGTAAGGACACATACATGGGTCCCCCAGCCTGCCGAGAGATGTGTTACCGAAAAAGCTGGTCAAAGAAACTCTCTGAGACTCAATTTTGGAGTTTTAGAAAGCAGGCATTCTTTATTGCAGCGCTGGGTGCATGGGGGATCGCTCCACCTATCGTGCACACCGTCACCTACAGCAAGCAAAAATTTATATTGCTCTAGTCATACATATTCATATTACCATTTACACACTGCCCACCCTTTGGTCACGCACAGTGTGGGTCATCTCTTTCTCCTAGTTAACTGGCCTTGGCAATTTTTAATTAGGAAAACTCAGCAGAACTCAAAGCTTATCATCAAGGCCCAAGACTTCTTGTCGGCTGACGCACATCAGACCCGAGGCCTCCTGTCTGTTGGCGCCTCCAGTGCATACCATTGACAAAGTTCAAGGTTTTTCTTATCCAATTAGTACATACCAAAATTTTGAAGTTTTCAAGCAAGGAAAAGTTCGTTAGTACAGTGGTACAGTAAAATTTTCCTTCTCCTGCCTTTGTTCAAGGCATCAGATGTGAATACAGATCATCCATTTTCAGTGCAAGCACCCCAACTGGCAGGCAAAGGCAGGTGACAGCACTACGTCTTCAACCAGTATGCAGTGGGATTACAGGGCAGAGCACCAGTCTCTTACCTATTTGTCCTCAGGAGAGGATCCCATGTTGGTAGACATGAGCAGCACTGACCAGCCAGGTGCCTCCACTTGAAAGGTAGGCAGGAGAGAAGTAACATTTTCCATGGGCTAATTCTGCAAGCCTCACCATTCCTTTGGAGATCTCGGGTTGTCTACCGACTCTACAAACATTGCAGGCTCTAAGCACAGGTAACGTGAATCAGGTGCTGAATTTTTTGGCTCTACATGGGATTTGTACGTGGAGTTGCTTTGAAGTTGTACCCAGCATTTTTATGACTTAATATATTGGTATATCAATTTCTGGCAGAATTTTAAAGCAAGCCATTCTGAAAACAAATTTATGGAAGAAAAATGAGTGAAGGGAGAGAAAGATTCAGTTTCCTTTTACATGCATGACTCATTTTAATTATCATCCTGCAGGCAGATCAGTTAATTGCTAGAAACAACTGATTATTCTCTCCTTTTCTTATTAGGTAAAAGTCATTGCACGTTCAGACTGAAAAAATCGTAACACGAACTAAGAACAGACCTTGCTTGATATTTCTAGCATTTTTACTTTCTCTTGTATTTTTACTCTATTTTCAAACTATTGTTTTTGCAAAATAATGGTAAGTCTGCATTGCTCAGGCATGTTTTTCATTTGCTTTTTTAACATCTGAAATCAGTTACATCAGTTAATAAAGCATTATACTATCTATTTTTTAAGCTAAGTATCCAGATGTGTGTCTAGAAGTTTATATTAAAACCAATATATTATGAAGGCTTTATTTCACAGCATAACTCAGTACACAGGATTTTCTTCAAAGCACTACATCAGATCAAGGTTTGTTTTTATTTTACTATACCATAAGGGATCTCAAACAAAGCTAATTTAGCAAGGAAGGGCAAAAAAGACACGAATTTTCATTTATTTTTTGGGTTGGATATTTTGTTTTGTTTTATTGTGAAACAGCAGAAGTCATGCTGGAAAGAAAAGACTTAAAAATCAAATAAACCCTTGGTGACATGGCAAGTGCTCAGCTAAATGCCAAAACCGGAATCTGTAACAGACATAAAATAGAATGACAAAAGCTCCAAAAAAGTTATCTTTCCTTCTGGCCTGAAGGACTTGTGTATTGCAGCCGGGAAGACACCTTTTTTAAAGAAATCAAATACACATGTTGGTATTTCAGCCTGGAAATAAGACATGGCAGGTATGAATAAAGCAGTCCCCCAGCTGCCACAGTTTATTATTAAAGAGTAATATATCTAGAGAAATTATTTGGATTTACAGACATTCTCAGTTATAGTCAGGTCTTCAAGAATGTATCGTTTCATACAAGTGAAGTCGCAAAAAAAGTGTTCAAGCTTGTGAGGGGGAAAAGCTCTAGAACACAGGTTTCTACCAACGTAAGCACTAGTGGGGTCCATCTGGCCAGCTAAACGTGGCAATACTGCACTGATATGTAGTCGACTGTGCTACAGGAGGGACTATCCTAAAACAAGCTCAGCAGGCTAGAAAGCACAGCCAGAGATGCACTGGTGATCCCGACTGACATGAAAGCAATGCTGCAGCTCACACCATTTCAATCACCACTAACTTTTTTTTTTTTTTTTTTTTTTTGTCAGGACATTTTCTAGAGTTCTCAAAGTGCAACACCTTAGGGGACTTCAATGTTCATAAGTACTGTACGGTGCACAGATTAGTCCAGAATCTGACATATGAAAGCTACGGTTTTGTCAGATGACTTCTATGCAAATATACACAGCTAGACATATAGCCAATCTTCTGACCAGCAAGTGAAATGAGTCCTGCACCCAGTTTGGGGCAACCCCTGGTATCAATACCAGCTGGGGGATGAAGGGATTGAGAGCAGCCCTGTGGGGAAGGACTTGGGGGTACTGGGGGACGAAAAGCTGGACATGAGCCGTCAACATGTACTCGCAGCCCAGAAAGCCAACCATGTCCTGGCCTGCATCAAGAAAATCGTGACCAGCAGGTAGAGGGAGGTGATTTGGCCCCTCCACTCTGCTCTGGTGGGACCCCATCTGGAGTACTGCATCCAGCTCTGGAGTCCTCAGTACAGGAAAGACATGGACCTGTTGGAACAGGTCCAGAGAAGTGCCACAAAAATGATCAGAGGGATGGAACACCTCTCCTGTGAGCACAGGCTGAGAGAGTTGGGGTTGTTCAGCCTGGAGAAGAGAAGGCTCCAAGAAGACTTTATTGTGGCCTTTTAGTACTTAAAGGGGGCTTCTGAGAAAGATGGGGACAGACTTTTTACTAGGGCCTGTAGTGATAAGACAAGGGGTAATAGTTTTAAACTAAAAGAGGGTAGATTCAGACTAGATATAAGGAAGAAATTTTTTACAGTGAGGGTGGTGAAACACTAGAACAGGTTGCCCAGAGAGGTGGTAGATGCCCCATGCCTGGAAACATTCAAGGTCAGGTTAGATGGGGCTCTGAGCAACCTGATGTAGTTGAAGATGATCCTGCTCATTGCAGGGGGGTTGGACTAGATGACCTTTAAAGGTCCCTTCCAATCCAAACCATTCTATCATTCTGTGATTCTATGAAATAGATTCATATCTTATGGAGCTAGAAAGGAAGGACTGCTATGTAAGTCAAGCCATATCACTTCCCTGAAATAATTCAGTGTTGAATTACAGTTTATTTTTCAGGGGGAAAAAAGTGTAATCTTGATTCTAGAATTGCCCATAACTTTCTTAGTGACACCCTAAACCAAATAACTACACTATAGAGTATAGTTCTCAGTCCACTATAGATTTCTCTGGCTCTTCTCTGGTCACAGTCAACACCATCTTTGATTCATGGACATTAGCAGGGCATTCCAACAGCAGTTGTACCAGTGCCAAACACATGATACAACCTCTACTCATAAGTAGAGCATCTCATTTTTACTACCCAGGAATCGCACTAGTCATTTCCAAGCATACTGCTACGTTGAGAACTCATGTTGAGCTGATAATCTGCTGCGACCCTCTATTAAGAATTGCCACATTTCACACAGGACATGCCTATTAGAGTTACTCATTTTTCCTATCAGGATGACTTTGACTTCAGAATTGCCATTAACTAGACTCAGCTTACCAACCTATCCACATCACTGCCTCTTTCTGTTATTTGTCATTCCACTAATTGCTGTATATCGTTGGCAGGGAAACGAATGATTTTTCCATTACTGGTGTATTTTAAACTCGCACAGAATGCTCTTTTTATGTTGCAGCTCAAACAAGAATTAATTCAGAAAATTAATTCAGAACCGTCCTAGTGCCTCCACTGCCCAGGAGATCAGGTTGCCTGACCACAGGGGTCCTTTCAGGCCTTGCAAGCTCTGGTTTTTGTGACTTCAGAGGTTGGCAGGGGTAATGTGATTTTTGTTTTATGTCACCAATAAGAAGATCAGTGAAGAGCCAACAGCTTATCTGCAAACCCAGCTGAACAATGACAACTCCTTATTTACAGTTACCTTAGGCACCTGTAATTTAGCCAGGTCAAAGCTGATCCTTTGATTTTACTTTGTTCTACTTCGTGAACAAAAATGGGTGTTGAAAGGTTAAATACTTGACCTAAGCCTATTATATCTTTATCCATCAACTGAACTTGTCACTTCATGTAAAAGCATTATCAAGTTCATTTTATCAGATAAATTTTCCACAAACCCATACCAGTTAGTATTAGTTTTACACACTTCTTCCATTAATTCAATCCCATCATAGACAGCACACTGTCCTACCCTAAAGCCTGGCTTTTCCAGCATTTCCACCCAGCACACCTAGTACCTTTTCCCTGGAGGAGGCAGAGTGTGGCTTTCAGGTAGCACCCACTGCTGAGGAGCAAAATACTGCTGCCTACCACAACACGATGCAGAGGGTCAGGATGAAGCTGCTGGCAATGGCAGCCAGTAACCATTTCTGGTGCACAATTGCCCACCACCATCAATCTGATCTTACCTCCTCCGGCAGCAACAGCAACAGCACAGTCCACCCGCCCATCTGTACATCCAGCTGTCTTCCTAACCTCTCCTCCCCAGCAGCCCATAACAAAACCCAGATCCAGCCCACAAGTCTGTGTTGTACAACATTAAGTCATCACATGTAATCTAATAAACTAGAGACAAAACACATATTCTAGTCCCTGAAACTTCTCCAGAAGTAAAAAAAAAACCACAAACCAAATAAAACTGGGGGGAGAGGTGGTATGGATGGGGATGTAAATAGCATTAACAGAGCAGAGAACGCACTGCTCAGCTTTTCCAAGTTTTCTGGATGCACTTTCTTTAGCCCTGGTGATTTTAAAGAATGCTGTTCAATGGCTGGCGTCACTGGACTGGAATCTGTTTTGTTATAAACCTGTGAAAAGAGCTACAGTGTCTCTTCCAAATACTGAACAAAACTAATAAAATCCTTGCTGGTTTTGTACTCTCATTTACAGTTATACCAATCCTATCAAGTAATGCACCAACTGTAATGCTGCAGTTTGGTTAGCTCCTCATAGAATAAACTCAACAGCCCTGAAGAGAGCGGTAAGGACAATCACACCCATGGGGCAGAGTCTTGGCTTCTTTTAAACAAAATTTGTAGCTGGTTCCTATTCAGTGTGCAAAGACTGAAGTCACCTGTGAGGTGAAACAGGAGGTGACCAAGTTCTGAGAACACTGATTATTATCCCACCCTAATAAATTTAAACACAAAGGATTGGTGTAAAAAACAAACTGTTATTTTTGTACATTTGGAACCTAATACAGATATACTGTGCGTCCTAGAAATGAACAGACATTTAGAGTTTAACAGGTGGCACTGGGAAGCATTCTGAGTTGCATGTCATGGTGGGCAAAGAGATACTCGGCAAATCTCTTAAAACTAGAAATCTACTTTATAGCTGCATTCAACAGCTGGAGACCAGACTTCAGGACTGAGAGGCCCTCTGAAAATTCTCTGCTCTCAAATAATTCACAAAGAAAGTGCCTGGATGATCCTCCAGAATTTTATGACAACTGAAAATGTGCATGGGGCAGTTGCTGCTGAAAAAGGGCTTTAACAGTGACTATATAAGCTGTGCTGGATTGGGGTTTTTAATTAAATTTCCCGCTTACATTTTGCATGTCTGCACAGGCAGAACTAATTACTCCTCATCTATGTGATCCTAAGTATATATATCATGTATAATCTTCATGGGTGGAAGCCATATATTTCAATTAATTTCCTTTTACCCTGCATAATACCTCTATAAACTTGCACTGCAACACTATCACTGCCAAATGGGCAGTCTGTCTTTCAACACCCTTAAGAAAAGTAATTTTCTTTCATTTTAAATCAACAGATAGGTATAAACTTAAAATACAAATATATAGCTAAAGGCTGTCTATAGCTATTCCTAATTATTAAAATTTCCAGCATCAGTTCCTGTCATAATTGATGCTGACATTTTCCCATAAAGGTAGTAAGCTGAGTTTTATAAACGAATGGAAGATCACATCTCTTAAATGCCAGTCAGCTTCTAAGACAACTTTAAAAAGACCCCCCCAAACTCTCATCAACGTGAACTCAACATTGTGTAACGGCCTTAAAAAGAGAAGCTCCACACAACATTAATCAGTAATCACTCCCAAAGATAAAGAGAAGTAGATACAATGCTCATAGCATTATTTAACATACTCTGGTTCCTTTTTTTGTTTTTTAAACCCCGAAATGGAAACTGTGTCCCGTCACACTAACAACTACAGTTCTCGTGAAAGCACCTTAAAGTATATCATAGACAAATCATGGTGTAACTGTTCTCTAAGCTTACTATGTTTAAGAATTGGAATTCTTGTCTTCAATACTGTATCAAGTAAGTAAGTAAGTAAATAAATAAATAAATAAATAAAATAAGGCTTCTGTAAGTGATTGAAAATTTATTTTATAACCCAGTTTTACGGAGGAAAATTCCTATTCCCCAAGTACTCAGAAAGCCTGACTTCAACCAGATCAGTACAATCAATTCCAGCCTCTTCTGAGCAAAATCAAACATTTCCCAAGCTGTGTCTAGCAGTTTCTTTCACAACCCTCTAAAGTTGAAAGGCAGGCCAGCTCCACGAAAATGGTTTAAAGCAACAGACAAAAGATGAGTGTTAGCTTTTCCCTTGGCCATTCTGAGATTAAAAGCCGATACCACATTAGCAACACAACTCCCAGCGTCAGTACGGATGTGGCCATTAAATGTTTGGAGGCTTTTGTGCCCTGTTCGTTTGGTACCACATGACCACCTCCCTGTACTGGAACCCCTCTCCAAAGCTGCTGATACGAAGTCTCTGAACTTTCTTCTTCTATCAAAGACAGACCAACCATAAAAAAAGGTGTTAACAACACTGTGATGTATCCACAAGAAGTACCAATGTAAGCATGACAATTTCTTGCTCACCGATCACATTCCTAAAGGCAAATTTGTATTTCAGGACGGGAAAAGAATAAAATTTCAAGAGTTCTCCATCAGGTATGGGAGACTAATGAGATCTGTATGTCAAAAGCTAACCAAAAGTGCCACAAAATAGGACCATATGCGCAGAGTACATGAATGTACACTACACATGTGAAGAGCACATGGAAAACACATTAGTGTAGACAGCACATAGGCCAGTGTGTGCTTCCTTGATAACAGCAATAAATCTCTTAAGTAAGTAACATCTCTCTCCTTTCACTATTATCTGCACTCATTTCTTTCTCAAATGCTCAACATAAGCTTTATTAATTGACTAAAGGAATAATAAACACAGGTTCTGAGGAACTGCCAGGGGTGGGAGATAAAGTAATTCAAGGTACTAAAGTGCATATGCACTCTTTTTAAGCAAGTATCTTGATCTCAGCTGAAACAAGACAGACAGGCTCCCTTTAACAAGCATGTTATAATACAAAAATCAATACTTGAGATTTTATCCAGAAGCTGACCCACACAGCCAAGATGGCTCAAATTTCTGCTGCCCTGTTCCTGTCAAACCAAAGGAAACTCCAATTTCAAATCTAATTTTGTATCTTTGTCTGTTTAAAGGAGAAAACAAAGACACTATTGGAGCCTGTTTTAGAATAAAACTAAATCAGGTGTTACAAATTTACAGAAATTGTTTTAAATTATGTTAAAAAAAAAATCCTAGCTATAAATGAAAAACCAACTGTACATGTTTTACTAATCACACAACAGTATCTCTCAGTTATGTTTCAGAATACTGAGGTTTCTTAGAAGCACTTTTCCTCAATAGCAGCCATGCCAGAATATGGATGGTTGAGGATTTGGTTGCTTCTTTAGAAGTCAACTGACTCAAACCATTCACGCATTTAAAAAGCCTAGTAAGTCAACAACGCAATGAAAAAATAACTGTAAAAAGGGGTAAGTTAACTTTGCCCTTAGGAACTAATTTTGTTCATCTTTTGATAACATTCATCCTCCTAAAGCATCAACTGTAAATGCACAAACTAAAAATAAAAGCAGACAGAATCACAGAAAGCTATTTAAAATTGTGAAGCATGCAAGTGCCTCAGAACTTCAAAATTTGCATTTACCATACATAATTAATTTAATAAATCACACTTCCTGGCAGTGTGCCACAACCTACCTCTTCAGGAAACACCAGAAGGATGTATGACTACGATGTGGTTGGTCCCTGAGTTAACTTAAAAGTACATTGTGAGCAGTACTTATTAATTCATAAGAGGGAATTTAGTTATAAGGGTTTGGAAAGAGAATAGAAATAGCTCAGTTGTTCCTCCTGTTAAAAAAAATCTGCATTAACATTTCCCCATTTTTTAAAGCAGAGGTTGTATTTGCTTGTTTTGTTTGATGTAGTTCATTGTCTGTTGGTTACATTTAAAGTTTCCACTGAATGGTTTTATGAACCACCTCTTCACAACATCACCAATGAAAGACTGGGAACTTTTCTACCAGCTGTACCATCCCTACCCAAAATATACAAGTCCCCAGTATTTGTCCATGCTTTTAAGATAATAGTGACTTCAAATGAGCTCGATCTAAGAAAAAGGAATTGCATGGCTATATCTGGTGGACATTCAATGAAACGGAGTCTCCACCC
Organism: Pandion haliaetus; assembly: GCA_013401275.1. Lineage (NCBI taxonomy): Eukaryota > Metazoa > Chordata > Aves > Accipitriformes > Pandionidae > Pandion > Pandion haliaetus. The sequence goes on along the minus strand of VYZV01001876.1, from coordinate 35,118 downwards.
TTTTGGTTACTGCAAGACATACAGCAAGTCGTAAATAACTATATGGATATATATGACATATTCAGCCATAAATAACTATCTGTATATACACTCACATCAAATCAAATCAAATCAAATCATTAAGTTTGGAAAAGACTTCTACGATCATCGAGTCCAACCATCAACATAACACCACCATGCCCACTAAACCATGTTCTGAAGTGCCACATCTATGCATTTTTTGAACGCCTCCAGGGATGGTGACTCCACCACTTCCCTGGGCAGCCTGTTCCAATGCCTAACAACCCTTTCAGTAAAGCTGTTTTTTTCTAATATCCAATCTAAACCTCCCCTGCCGCAACTTGAGGCCATTTCCTCTCATCCTATCACCAGCCACCTGACAGAAGAGACCAGCACCCACCTCACTACAACCTCCCTTCAGGTTGTTGCAGAGAGCAATAAGGTCTCCCCTCAGCCTCCTTTTCTCCAGACTAAACAACCCCAGTTCCCTCAGCCGCTCCTCAGAAGACTTGTGCTCCAGGCCCTTCACCAGCTGCGTTGCCCTTCTCTGGACACACTCCAGCACCTCAATGTCTTTCCTGTAGTGAGGGGCCCAAAACTGAACACAGTAATCAAGGAGCAGCCTCACCAGTGCCATACAATCAAAATGTATAAATCCCAGTTAACTTAACAGGTAGGGCATGATCTCTGGCTTCATGATTGGCAACTGTCCTCTGATCACATGGCCACGCATCCACAGTGGACAAGTACCCAGTCCTGCTGCCTGGTGGGACCATGGAGTCCTCATGAGTGAGGGAGATGGGGGCAGGATACAGTTAGCAATTCGTCCAGCTCAGTGCCCTCTCTCTGCTTATGACTGATGGGCCCCAAGAAAGAGAGGAGATGGGAATGACAGGCACAACCACATTATTACACACAGAAAACAAGAAAGAAAATCATAAAAGGGGAAAAATAACAGAAAAACATGCCAGTTTAAATGCCTGAAAAGTTCCCCAGAGACAGAGAGTGAAAGGGTTAACTACAAACCTACACATCTAAGTATTGTGGTGACCCTCCAGGTTCTGTATATCAAGGTCAATATTCAACAAATGTTTCCATCACAACTGCTAACACAAGTTCAAGAACTAGTGAACTTTATCACTAATGAAGCTAAAGTTTGTTTAAAAACAAAACAAAAATAAACCCCACAAACTCTTCTTTCTGCACACTGGAGATAGGGAACAGACAGTCTGCTCAGTCTAGGTCAATGCAAGACTACTCTTTACACCATTGCTTTCTGAACAAAGCATCCTATTTAATTTTATCATATCTGACTAATGCAATTTTTTATATTTGACAGCAAACAGTTCCAGAGAAAATTATTTCAATACACAAAATAACACTGACACACAGCCCACATTTTCTTCATTTCATCCTATTACCACCTTGCTTCTTTGACCTCATTTCACCATTGTTTAACAAAGCCATTAAAAGTAGGTTTGTTTTCCTCATAAATCATCCCACCAACCCTTTGATCCTTTTGACACCTTCTTAATTCCTTTGATTCTGTCAACATCTTTTCATAACAGGTATCTCAAACTGCCTGCAACTCAAATAAATGTAAATGTACTTAAGGACAGAGGCATGTTATAAAACAGGGAAGAAACACTTTTTCTTTCCCCTCTTTCTTGGTCCATAGAATATTTTTGCAGACAACCAAAACCGATCTTTTTTCATTACTACCTCAAACCCAGATCTTACGTATTTCCCATTTCTTTAAATATTAACAGTTTTTAGGTTTCTGAGACCTACTTGCTTTCTAGTTTAAACTGCACAGCTGCATAGTATTAAATAACATTTTTCAAGATAAAACTCAATATAATTTTTTCCTGCTGGTATTTAATTTCAGAGGCTTGATGCTGAATAAGGGATGATACTATGATGCCTATCTCTGCTGGTATTTTCTTAACAGATTCCTGTCCTGAGAAATTATATATTAGTTCTGCACAAAAGCAAACTGTGAGTTCTAAAAAATTATTTATGAAATCATATCAATTATGGCCAAATAATACTTTTTTCACATGTCCAATCAAACAAAATTAAGACTCTATGTGTACATAAGACTCAAAATGCATGTCAAAAGTTAACTATGTAACAAGCAATCATATTATTATAAACATTAAATATCATAAAAGCTGCAACATACAGCCACTTGCTTTTATAATATTTTCCAGACAGTGAATATGTTTAAAAATTTAACTGTTCACATATTTAAATAACTATCTACCTTGTGCTGGAACAAACCAATGTGTAGGTGGTGAATCTTCCAGCTGAGCTGAGCAAAAACATTAGTACACAGACAAATAAGTGAAAGGGAGCCAAAACAACTTCCCTCTAAAGGCACAAATTCATTTAAGCATATGAAAAAACATAATCATTAGGGAAACTAGTTTATCTTCTGTTTCTGAAAGGATATAATAAATAACAGACACAACTACAGTGTGGGCCGTGTCCAGGAAATCTGTGAGGTCTCTTGGACCACACACTCCCTCCAGAAAGTCACACATAGTAATGATGAAGAAACTAACCCACTCAGGGCAATGCTCAGATCACTTACATATGGCTAGAAAAGTAGAGAAAGACATTCACAACATGGTTACCAGCAGCAAAAGAACTACTACCACTGTTGCCAGACTGAACACTGGCTATCCCAGAGGCATTTGAGGATGCAGGAATAGCTACAGACCTCTGCACAGGCTTGCACTCCCAAATAATTCCAACATGACAGCAGAAACAAATTCATTTTCAGACAAAGTCTTCCTTTGACTGCTTCATTTCTTTTTTTAAACTTCAAGATGCAAAAGCTTTCAGAACTGCAGAGCTCTCTGAGCCACAGTTAGCAACCACAGAAGTGGGTACAGATTGTCTTGTGCCAGCCTGCAAGTTACAAACATCCAAACCTCCATGCAAAAGGAAAGGAAAAACCAACTACTTCCCAATCACATTAAATTACAGAAGGAATATGAAATTTTTAATTCAACGGTTGCTTCACCTCCAACCGCCTGACAGGTAAAGAATGTCTGCCCTTTTTAAAAACCAAACGTACCCTACTTTCAAAACAAGATAGATTAAATAGGAGCCATTCAAAAAATTGTCTCTCATCAGAGCCATAATCCGGGAAAAGGGAGTAACTACTGAATCATTTATTCCACTGTGAGAGCATGCGAACTTCATAGAAAAAAGGAAAAAAAAAAGAAAAAAAACATTAAGCTTCTGCTGCATAGACAGGTTCAGGCTGACTATAGCCATATATAGTAATTTTCCCCTTTAAATCTATGTCAGTCAAACGAAAACACACACACACAAAATTTAAAAAAAAACCAAAATAAAGTAGGCATGGAAAAATTAAGATTCAAACCTCAAAATGTGGGTCAGCCTCTACTCACTAAGGACAACACTGAGCTGCAATTTTCATTCCTCTCTTGGTTCATAGACAAAGACTATTACCACATCACTCAACCATTAATGGAATAACAGCATGTGCACGTTAAAACAAAAGAAACATTTAATTTGAACTAGTTAAATCCAGAGCTACAAGAACAGGTAACTCATTGAGTATCACATAATTTAGAGATATGCAAAAACACAATGGTAGTGTACAGCAAAAAGACTTTAGGAAGTTGCTAGTTGCAAACAGCAGACAGAACCTGTACATGCACATATTTATTATTTTTTAAATAGGACACTAGTTTCACTGCAACACCAGCAGACAGACTATTTCTATCATCTGGTAATGAGGTAAACACAGATTAAGAGGTATGCTGTTTGATTCTCACAAGCAAAATTGAGATGTCCGTGGAGATCCAAAGACAGCAGAGCACTTCCTGCCCTAAGCACGGAAGCTCACAGAAAGCTGTTGTGTAGACAGGAGAGATCTGCAGGCTTTGCCAGGAGGCACCCAGATTTCAAAGTCCATCTGTTGAGCCCTTGCATCCACCCTTGCACCATCACTTAGACCTTCTGCCTGCTACTCTCTTTACAAGGACAATGCCATGCACACAGGGCTCTTCTAGAAGTCTGTGAATATGAAGCCAGTGCTTATTTGTTACTATTTCATGTAATGTTTTTAGCTATTCTTATCAATTACAGTTCCTTTAGAAAAAACAAACGCTTGACCATTTTTGCTTTCTCTCTGAGTAAGGAGATACATAATGATGTTTTGAGTTCTGAGGCTTTGCAGGAAACCACAGGAAACTAACGTTAGAAACAAAACACTGCTTTCCAAAAAAGAAATGGGAAATAAGCTTTATATTTTTGAGAATTTGACTGAGGAGGGGCACATATTGTCTAAGTCAGTCCACAAAAAATAAGTATCGGATAATTTTTTTCCCCCTAGATTGCAAACTGCTTCACCATGCTAGTCAGTGGGACTGTAATTGCCCATTCATCATTTATCAGACCAACATCTTCCTGAAAAGGGCCACAATGTCTAGGATTTTACAAGATAATGTGGAGTATATTATGTGTGGCTGCAAACATGGCTACACATATACTGCTCCCCTCAGCTGACAAATGATGTCTCAGCCTAGATGGACAGACATAGGTCTGATGCACTGGATTTTAATTAACCAGTGCTTATAAATAACCTTTCACATTATCAGATACAGAAAAACACAAGTGAGTAATGACAGCATTGATTTTGATCAGTCTTTGTCTTTGGTGTTCAGTCTTTGCAGTAAAGTACACTGGAAAGAGACATATTTGTTGTCCAGATTATCTGCCTTGTTTGATGCAAATCTGAACTCTTCATTCTCACTGGGAAAAAAAACCCCACACTCAGTAAAATAATATATTCTACTTAGTCTCAAGAGCAAGCATGAATGGGAAGTGAAGCAATAAACATCAATGCCTGCAAAAGTAGACCGTCCCTTGGCAGAGAACTCTATGGCCATAGACAAGGATTCAGAATGAAAAACTTCAAACTGAAGATTTGTTAATTAGTTATTAAATTCTTTGTTATGACAGCGTTAGAACTTCTTGTTCATTTGAGTCAATTTCTGGCATCTTTAGGAATCATATAATATAGAATGAAGAATAAAATAGTGTCTGACAAGTTCGACATGATTATTTATATTATATTATTAAAAAATTATTTATTATTATTGCCACACTCAAAATTTTAACCATGATTATTGCAGGAGGAAAGGATGTTAGTGAAGGCTTCTTTGGATTACCATTTAATTCATGATCTCCCATCCATAATCTAATATCCAAAAAGAGTGTTTAACAGTTTTCTCCTAAAAAGTATGGTCTGGTGTCCTGGTTTTGGTTGGGATAGGTTAATTTTCTTTCTTGTAGCTGGTATAGTGTTATGTTTTGGATTTAGTATGGAATAATGTTAATAACACACTGATGTTTTTAGTCATTGCTAAGTAGTGTTTTCAGTTTCTTATGCCAAGCCAGCAAGAAGGCTGGAGGGGCCCAAGAAGTTGGGAGGGGACACAGTCAGGACAGCTGACCCGAACTGGCCAAAGGGATATTCCGTACCATGTGATGTCATGTCTAATATATAGACTGGGGCAAGATGGCCAAGGAGGGCAAATCACGGCTTGGGAACTAACTGGGCATCAGTCATTGAGTGGTGAGCAACTGCACTGTGCATCACTTGTTTTGTATATTCTAATTCTATTATCATCATCATCATCATCATCATTTTCTTCCTTTCTGTCCTATTAAACTGTATTTATCTCAACCCATGAGTTTTACTTTTTTTTTCATTTCTCTCCCCCATCCCACTGTGGGGGGAGAGGAGTGACTGAGCAGCTGCGTGGTGCTTAGTGGCCAGCTGGGTTAAACCACAATATCTGGTTACAAAAAAACCTTGGAAGAATCACTATCATAGGTACTATGTCTGAGGTCAATGATCAATCGATTGATTGATTGATAGCTATATACAAGGCCATTTTTAGTTTCTTTCTTTTGCAGTATAACTCAATAGCAAAAGGCAAAATGGAGAAAAACCATTAAAAAGATTTTCTTTGGACTGTTTTCACAGATTGTATCTGAAGTATAAGCACCTCGGATGTATTCCCTGATCCTCTGGCGAAGAACCTTGCACTATTCTTCAGCTAAAAGACAGACTGTTAGAAGTCTAAACAGTAGCTTCATGTTACCTGACATACTTCTCAGTATAATCAGTTAATGACATGGCCGAACCTTCCCCTGTCCATACAGGAGAGGTGTTTTAGTCCAACAGAAGAGCTGCACAACTTTCACGTCTAAACAGAAAACTTATCTTCCTTTATCAATTCCAAAATACCCAGCTGTGATGCTGTTGACTATGACTAATTGCATTTGGCACAGCTTTAACAAACCTTCAGAGAAGAGAATTGTATCTGCTATATGCAAATACATCATCAGTTCAAATATTTGCAGGTATCAGATGATGATATTTGAACATGAGAATACTTCTGTGTTTTCCTACAGTTTATTCTTAAGGTAGTCACAAAACAAATTTGCTGTGGTAACATTAATTAAAATTCATTCAGTGTGCAGAGATCAAAGTGCTACTATATACAAACATTCCAACAATAACAAAACAGCACTCACAGCTATTTACCACAAACTTCAATAGTCTCACCTACACAAACCCAAATGCTGCCTTTCCTTCCCCACCTCCAAAGCCACATACTTCAATAAAGCCCACTTCAGTATGTGAAGTAAACTGTACAGAGTTTCTGTATGATCAGTCTACTTCAGCAGCAGGCATGGGAACAGACTACAAAGGCTCAGGATGGAACTTCCTAATACCTGCATGATCCTTGCCTCTTTAACCCAGTCTCCACTGCAGCAGCACAGGATAACCCAGGAACTCAACCACCAGTAACATGGAACAGTCTAATACCTGGTACAAACCCCCCCTCTATGCAATATAATCACTGTACAGGCTTTCCACCTCCAGGCAAATTTACTTTGCCTCATGCCTCAAACCACAGACAAAAGGAAGATAAAATTGTTTATTTGGTATTACAAGAATAGAGGAAACATTTAGGTGGTAAGACATGAAGAAGCCTGCAGACACAGTCTGGAGTGAAAGGCATTGTTAATTCAACCCCCATAGCCACTTTGGAAAACTCAGCGAAATTGTGTTAAATATATTAATACATGACAGAAAAGTAAAGAATGCATGTGCAACACATGGCTGTGTCTTCATTAATGCCAGATTACCATCTGGTACATTACCATCTGGTATGATCACCATGCAATACAAATTTACCCCCAAGCAGGTGCAGACACAATCACATTGCTGTCAAGTTTGCCAGAGCACAGGATGCTGCATTCATACCGACTTCAAGTCAGCTGATGGAGGACAAACAATACCTGGTCTGGCATTGCCAGAGTCATAGAGAGATGAACAATACCTGACAGAGCAGAAAACCTACTAGTACAAGGTTAACATTAAAATTGGGGCTGACGAGTTATTTACTCGACGTGTTTGCATGGTGTAGTTATGGGTTTTTGATCTGCTGGCAAGTGCCCTAAAGATGTACCATTGAATCAACACTAAATCAATCCAGTAAACCATTGTCTGTAGAATAGTAAGTAGCACAGCATCCTCCTCTCTCTATACTGCTCTATCCCCATCAGAGATTTAAGAGCTTTCAGTCTTTTCTCTAACTCTGCAGGGAATCTCACATACTTTGTGTTCATATCAGCAGTTAAAATGTATCTACAGTAGAAGGCAGAAGGGTAGAGAAACGAAAAACTTCTGTATTAAACACAATTCCACACATGCATAGGAGAAAATGAATCAGAAAAACCAAGTTAGGATTACAGACATAGCTGCTTAGATTGCCTAAATGAGACAGTATGTATTATCTCATCTGGCAGTTTAGCATGACTGAAATGAAACATAATTTGTAGTTGACGCCAACTGGCAGGAGACAGACAAATGTTCATGGTTAATTTTTGTGTTTTGTTAAAAATATACTTCTGTCTTAAATTATAAGGAAAATGAATAGGAGGCTTTCGATCTGCAAAGTACAAGATTTGCAGATGCTACCGTGAGCTGCTAACTCACAGAAAAATGTGTCTTGAGTTTTTACAATTTAAGAAGACAAATCTAAAATTATGCCAGTTCAAATCTTCTACCCAGCACCCTCGTCTCCAACAGCAGCCAAAAGCAGATGTCTGGGGAAGAGGATAAGAATAGTGTAAGCGTTTAGTCATACTTTCCTCAAATACTCTCCAGTCTCCAATAATTTGCAGCTCAGGGACTTTCAAAGCCAGAGGTCATGCTTATGTATTTAATAATCCCCTACAGACTTTTTCTTCCATTCATTTTGTCCAGTCTCCCTTTGAATCAGTACAAATTTTCAGTATCCACCACATCCTGTGGAGTTATACAACTTAATGATATGTGCATGAAACGAAACTGCTCTTTTTGCTTTTTCAAACCCAACACCTGCTAGTTTCATTTCCATGCTCTTTAATTCTTGTAATGGGAGAGACAACAAACAATTGAACCTTATCACCCTTGCCATGCTGTTCATGTTTTTATAAAACCATCATCATATCCTCAGTTGTCTCTTCTCCTCGCCAACTTAGCCGTTCTTTGTACAGAAGGTGTTATGCATCTCTGATTGTCCTTGCAGCGAACAGAAAAAGCAAAATATGCACTTAAGTCTTTCTACTATGGTTTTACCTTCCCTGAATGTTCTTTCTATTCCCCAACAATCTGTTGGCCTTACAGACTCTCTATAGCAGACTTCCTGCTCCTCAACTCACTTCTCAAATTCTTTTCTAACCCGCCTTCTTATGGACATGTAATTCTGCCAGAGTTTGACCCTTCTGTTTTCCTCTTTCACACACAACTTGTACCTTTTTGACTAGAGCTACTACCCCTGAAAGGGCATTTTTCAACAGGCTTTGATGATGCAATGAACTAGCATTAATATTACATAAATAGAGAAGGATGGAGGCCAAAATCAAGTCTTGTGGAAATATTTACCTCCATCACCTGTAAATTAATGGAAAGACTTGAGAAAGGAGGTTTCCCTCCGAGCATTACAATCAGCATGAATTGCTTTCCCCAGTCCACAGGACTACGAGGAGTCTGCTGAATTTTTCTTTCCACAGATCCTTCAATACAC
>VYZV01001876.1:6103-16378 GCA_013401275.1 Pandion haliaetus | reverse complement strand
CCCCCCCGCCATTTCCAAACATTCCTCTTAGTCTAGACCTTCTGAAAAAATGCAGTTAATACTGAAGACAATTTACATTGCAAGAAAGTGTCTCACAAATTGTCTGCACAGCTTCTGTTTTCGAACCTGTGCCCCTCAGAACAAATAATTTCCCACGAGTGTCCCTTTAAAATCCCAGTTAACTCTCTTCCAGTTTCAAAGCTGCAGACTGATGACTCTGGCTTTTCAAGAACTTTGTAAATTTTAAAGTGTCTTAAAATGTCTAATGCTAGGCACATATGAATCTACTAGCGGCAATACTTATTTAAAGCATCTGCAGAGAAAATTATGGTTTAGGCTCGGACATGTCTCCACTTGCCTCTGCTATTCCGTGCTGTTCGTGCCCTCGTGTAATATGCTGCTCATTGCAAGTGTATGACAGGTGTCCAACTTCATTCAGCTTTTCTCAATGTCAGCTTCACTTGCTAGATTGGAACTGGCTGTTGCAATAGATAAAACCAGCTGCTAAGTGGGTCAATAAAATAAATCACTCTGGGTATCTGAGAGACATAAATGAAGTGCTACACTAGTGCAAATCTTGATTTGCTGCAGCTAAAGCTTTCCTCCTGGGAAAAAGTAAGGAGTTCTCTTTTCACAGCTATCAGAATGGTATCTCTCACGAACACTGCATTTACTTGAACCTGTGGTTTGAGGCTGAATTGGTCTTTTACTCTGATGATACAGAGGGATCAATGCAGGCTGGCCCTGCTGACTGCTTCGGACTCCAAAGGCTTCCAACTGTGCAAAGTCACACTCCATCTGACCGGATCCAGTTGCTGGATCTGTGCCTTTTTAATTAGTGTCTGCTGCTCAGAAAACCAGAAGTCAGTTAATGTTTTCCTAAGTATGTAGGTTTAGGAGGAAGAAACAAGCACAAAACCCCAAGAATTACGTTCCTGTGGCAGAAACACTAAAACATACTCAGATATCCACACTGAAAACAGAGCATATGCTTTCATGTCTGATTATTGTCCAAACTTGTACCCTTATGTTACTTTTCCCCCTTCATCCTGGACAAGCCATCAAATGAAGCATTCTAAAAAATTTTTATTAGAGACATTTTTGTTTATTCCCATTAAAGTCTCTGAAAATTCATTTTCTACAAAATAAGGGTGTCTTTGTAAAGCTGAACTCTCTGTGACCTCCAAGAGCAGCTACTTTAACATACAATAGGAGACAGCTCAATAGGCCCGTCCAAAAATAAACATCTCTTTAAAGAATATTTTAACCCTAGAGACTTCACACAAATAGAGCAGTCACAATGTTACTTGATAATACAAAATTAACATAATAGATGTATTAATTTTCAAAAAGCTATGAGACCTTTTGCATTCCAGTTTTTGAGTGCACTTTGAGCTAGTCTCCATGATAGATGGCTCTACTACTTTTGGATCAATGTTTTCCGAAACAGATAAATGCCCCCTGCCATTTCAAAAGGATGTATTAGAACTATCACCATCAATAACGTGAAACCAAAAAGTATAAAACCTGCATTGCAAATATCCTTGTAGCAAAGATCAGTTTTCTCACTGATCATCTATTAATTCCTGAAAAGATAAAGTCCCTATTGATTTAATAAAGCTTACCTAGAATGAAGTGAAATAATTATTAATGCATCCCTGCTATACTAATTTATGAAGTTTGCTTCTAAACATAGACACCCATATGTGTCGAAATCACATAGAAGTCTCACTGCAGTTAACAGATGGGGTAAAGAATGATGTGGTAGTTGCTGTGGTAGCAGATACAGTGGCAGCAGCACCGTCTTCTTCCTCCATTAATTGTTTAAAAATTGTTTGCTATTTAAAAACACACAGCAGGAACAGTTATGCAGGAACAGCTACACACTCGTGCTATCAGTTAGTGCTTTTGTGCGTGCTTAGCCACTGGATAAAGTAATTACTAATGGGAATGGTAACACCGGCTAATAAGAAAATGATAACCCACTGAACACTGTGATAAAGTTTTTGAGAAACTGATTACAGACTGACAGTATTGCATGTAATAGAAAGGGCAACCATGGCTTAGAATATTTTAATTTGGGCTATTGGATAGTCTGCCCCCCTCAGGTGCTACCTGAGGACCAGTGCAGATTGTTACAGATACTTTTTATCACACTAGATGCAGAAACATGGTGCATCAGGTTGTGGGGCTGAATGAGTATGCAGGTTAGAAAAAGAGTCACGAGCTGGCAGTTTGTACTAGAAGGTAGGAAGCAGCACTCTGAAATCCCTTGATTTGGCCCTGAAGGCTGAGAATTGGGACCCAGACAGATCTAAGAAGAGCATATAATTTTCTTAATTTGAAATGCTTCTTTATTTGGAATTGGTGTGAGGAACTTGGTATTTCCGTCTATCAAAGTAGTGAGTTTTTAATGGTAACGAATTATGATATTGGCTTTGATGCATAGCTCTAAACATTTTTATTTTGATTATCTGAAACCCAACTGCACAAACAAATAACTCATCACCAGAACTTAGCACATATGCATTATCCAAACAGGAAACGGAGACGTCAAACAAGCACAGTCTGGATTAAGTAATATATGAGATGGAAAAGATGATATAATCGTTTTTCCTCTTGCTCATAGATCTTCCCAAGTATTAACTTCATAGGCATTCATTTGTTTAGACAGTTTTCCTCCCTAAACATTGGTTTACTTATAACCCCAGATAGTAATACCTGACATCATTCTGATGGATCTATTTAAATTCTCCACGGACTGTTAGAATGAAGGATTATTTTACCCTGAAATTTCCTGAAGTTCACCTGAACAAATACAGCCTTGGATGTGGCCCAAAAAACATTCTCTGAAGGTTATAAGAATAGAATATAGACAAGGCAGACAAAACAGGATAGCAGAAAGTACAACCAAAGAGGCTACAACATCCAAATAACTAGCAAATAACATATAGGTTGGAAAGCAGAACAGACACTGTTTGGCTCAAAATGAAGCTCTTGCTTAGTCTGTGAATAGCCACTGGAAACTATTAAAAATATTGGAGAAGATACAGAAATGTCTATATGGTGCCTGCAAAAAGCTGCAAGTGAACAAAGGGAATATCATGTACAGATACTGCAATTAGAAGAAGTAGTTAGACTAAACAGCAAATCAATCTCAACTTTGTAAGCTTCAGATATATTTGTATTAGATTTGTTCCCTGATTGTATTTAGTTTCCTGGGTTTTTTTAAAGTGCCTTCTGTTCCAAAACCTTCTTACTGCAGAAGATTGGAATAAATTTCAATATTCTACTGAAATGAATGGTCTGACTACAGAAACACACAGGGAAGAATTTTATTGGAGAAAAATTATTTTGGAAAAACAATGCTAAAATTGGAACTTGTCCTAAGAACTCCAATGAAAATGGGAAGAGAGGAGTTAAGGAGACAGAAAATGGTGGGACACACACAAAAGAGAGGACTCAACGCTGGAAGAGTTGGATGGAATTGAGTGAGAGCATGGGTGTTATTTTATTGTGGTTTGTTCTTCTACCCCAAAGAAAAGTAAGATATAAAACATCAACTGAGATAGATCTCCAGGAAAATGTATCTTTCTCATGTAATGCTTGTTTTTGTTTACAGCTTCAGAAATCTCAGTTCCTGTAAGCACTTAGTTATGACATTTAATTTTTCAGTAGTTCATTCCTCTAGTGTCAACCAGCATATGGTGTTACAGAAAAGAGTCTGATCCCTCTACTATGTAGCCAGTGACGGTAGGGAAAAAAAAAAAAAAAAAGACATTTGAAGAATGGGGAAACCCTTCTGTTACAACTTGTTTTACCATAGCTTGTAGGAACCTTGATCATGGGTCATACTCACACTGTACTATAAAGGCAGAGTAAAATGATGGCATCCTGGCCAGAAACATCTTACACTCTAAGCAAATCAGACAAAAACACAAATGCCTAGGCACAGACAAGCAGAAGGACGCTGAGAACTAAGTAACAGTAACAACTACTGATCAGCATTTTTGGCAAAAGTATAATTTAAAACAAAAGCCCCAAATAGATCATCACAGATTTTTTTGTAATATAATGGACACTTTGGTAGCAAATCAGAGATGAGAAGAGGCTGTTGTTAAGCTGAAAAGGACATTCAAAATTTGCACCTTATGTTGTAGATAACAAAAAACGGTACAACAGCATCCTGAGCAGAGAACAGCAGTATATTGAATCTATCAAGTTGTCGTGGTTTCGGTTTCAGCCCAGCCGGCAACAAAGCACCACGCAGCCGCTCACTCACCCCCCACCCCCGCTCCTGGCCACGTTGGGATGAGGAGAAAATCCAAAGGCAGGCTTGTGGGTCGAGACAAGGACTGGGAGGGATCACTCCCCACTCATGGTCACGGGCAAAAGAAAGGCTCAACTTGGGGAAGAAACAAAATCAATTTAATTTACTACAAATCAAATAAAAAATAAAACACAAGGGTATTAGGGAAACCAAACATCAGAACACCTCCCCCCACCCCTCCCGCCTTCCCTGCTCAGCTCCATTCCCGGTGCTTTCTACCTCCTCCCCCCGGTGGCGCAGGGGAACAGGGGATGGAGGTTGGAGTCAGCTCCCCACACATCGTCTCTGCCGCTCCTTTCCTCAGGAGGAGGACTCCTCGCTTGTCCCCTGATCCACCGTGGGGTCCCTACCACGGGAGACAGTCCTTCACCAACTTCTCCAATGTGGGTCCTTTCCACGGGCTGCAGTTCTTCACAAACTTCCCTGGGGCAGGATCTCTCCGCGGGCTTCAGTTCTTCCCGAACTTCCCTGGCATGGGTCCTTTCCGCGGGCTGCTCTCCAGTCACACACTGCTCCAGCATGGTTTTTACCATGGAGTCACGGCCATCTTCAGGAGCCTCCACTCCACCATTCACCTCCTGCCGTCTCACCACGGGCTGCAGGGCCATCAGCCTCCTCAGGCGCCCCTCCTCCCCCTCCTTCTTCACTGACCTCAGTATCGGCAGAGGGATTCCTCTCACGTTCCAACCCCCACACACTGCCGGTTCCCCTTCTTAAATCTGTTCTCCCAGAGGTGCTACCACCGTCACTGATGGGCTTGGCCTGGGCCAGAGGCAGGTCCGACTTGGAGCCAGGGGAGCTTCTAGCAGCTTCTTACAGGAGCCACCCCTGCGGCTCCCTTCCCCACTACCAAAAAAAACCCATGCCACACAAACCCATAACACAAGTTCAGAGAAAAGGAATTTTATAGTTCAGACCCAAAACAAAGTATATGTGAGAGTTTTAGCCATGGATAGATAGAAAACATACTATCTCACAGTTATTATATACAGAATCAATGTACAGTATCTAGACTATCTGCATGTTAGGACCTAGGGAGAGATCAGTGCCGAGTGGCAGAAAGCATGGAGATGTTGTCTGTTGAGAGAAAGTAAGTGGGAGGAAGGTTTGGAAGGAAAGGCTGGGAGCTGTCTTTTACTATACTGAAGTTGAATTGATGGCTTAATTACAAAATATCCAGAGAGATATCTTCAGATTTTTGTCTCTACAGAAGAAAGGAGTCTAAGGTGACTCAGGAGAGTTAGTTTAATAGTGTGCAGATTATTTTGATACTAGAAACGAGTAAAGGAGACAAAGGACAGAGCTGCTTAGAACTTCCACGGGAATGTGATGAAGAAAACACTCTTCCAGATATGCAGACCAATACAAGACAGCAGCATGCTTTCATGAAAATAAAAACAAATTGAAGAAATAAGGTCAGTTAAAACAGTGTCTCATAGACTGAGACCTTTAAAAAGAAGGCAACATGAGAAGCGACAAAGGCCTTTGGTGGGTGTCAAGAGGTATCTATTGACCCTGGTTGAGTATTCTGAGGTCTCACATTCCAGCTCTGAACCAAGCTCGGTGTTTTGGGGACAGTAATTTTTAAACTAATTTGGGACTCAGCCAGTGTGGTACAACAGGAATCCACTGCTGTATTTTAAGAAGGCTGTAATTAAATGCAGATACTCAGGCTCACTGAAGGGATCCAGATTTATCACTGTGTCTAATCTGTATTTTTGAAACACATATTATTGTAAGTAGTATGAAAAAAAGCTGTCTAGCCAAATAAATGTTGCCTGACACAACAGCAGCAACAGCTGTTTTATCTCCTTTCCCATAATTTGGGGGTCTAGGACAGAGAATATTTTTAAGTGCACTTTGAGGCAGTAATTCATGGGAATTTAAATTAGCAGTATCCTTTCTACTGAATAAACCGAGACATCCATTAGGTATAAATAATTAAAGAGGCTGGGTTTTAAATATGACATTCATCTATTGAAATTCCCACATTAATACTCAGCTATGCTAATCTATTTCTCTTCTAATGTCTTAGAATCTCTTTTCATGTCCTAAGGAGTGCTAAGAGAAAACATATACAGGCAAATGATTTAATGATCTTGAGCAGGATAATATGCATATAAGATTTGAAATTACTCTATCAACTCATATATCCAGTTGAAAAAAGCAACTCCAATACATTCATCAACTACTAGCTTATTTATCACAAATAAGGCATTTTCTAGGACTTTGTCCAAAATATCCTACAGTTCTACTGGCTGTGTTACAAATTATAAAAGGAAATAGTCTAGTGCTATTTCTAGGAATTATATATCTCAAAATTATTTAATATTTTTCATTCATCAGTGCTAACATCATTAGAAATAGGAATATCTCAAAGATTATAACTGCCAAGTTTTTCAAAGTAATTTAAAACTTCAAGAAATTGCTTAAGAATTGGGAAGATTCGAACTATCCAA
The DNA here is from genome assembly GCA_013401275.1 of Pandion haliaetus. NCBI lineage: Eukaryota > Metazoa > Chordata > Aves > Accipitriformes > Pandionidae > Pandion > Pandion haliaetus. The sequence continues at coordinate 9,589 of VYZV01001876.1, read as the reverse complement.
AGCAATTCAGTGAAACAGGCTTCTTACTCCATAATCCCAGTTCTAGAATAACTGCTTGAAACATTTTTCAGAATTAAAATGGGCATCCCAATGAGCAATCCTGCCTAGGGAATAACTCAACCATGACTAAACTAAGGCATCCTAAGCTCCATGTGGAGTGTCAGTGAGACCCAGAACAACACAAAAAACCGCGATCACAGACACCATCTACTCCCATTGGGAGTTTGTGCTGCTTTTGAGCTAATTTCCACACATTCAAGAATGGCAAGTGGATTCCTAGCATGTTTTATGCTTATTTGGATGCTCAGGATTGTACACACCAACCATGGCATTGCCAGGATGGCAAAGGAGGAAAAAATGATGATACGGATTGGTTTTTGTTGGATTCCTCTTCTTTGTTTAGTTTGTCCTGTAGACTATTGCATTTCCACATCTTGCACTCTAATAAAACTGTTCTTACAGAAGATATAATTATGCCTTCCAGTCCAAATTAGTAGTCTATCCTCATCTTCTTTACTTCTCCGCCATCTGTCATACAGTACTTCAGAATGTTTTTTAAATCCTTTCCCTTTCTTGTGTCTCTAGTTTCACTCTTATTTTCCTTTCCTGCTCTTATCACAAATGTATTGGAACCCTCCCTACTTCTGAATATGGATAATATGAAATTATCACATCCATCTCCAAAATGAAATTAAAGAACAGGCTCAATCTATCAGCTTTTTGTTTCCAGACTCTGTAAAAGAAGGATGGAATTCTCATTTGCGTGTATACAGTTAGCTATACTGTCTTGAATCACACTTTCACCTTGATCTTTTTTTCTGCCTCAGAAGCATTTACTTCTGTTTTGAAGCTTATTGGCTGTAAAGCCAAATTGGAAAGCATGCAGTTTAGCACTTTTGCCAACACTATATATTTTGGTTAAACCAGAACTCTGAAAATAAACAAAAAAATGCAAGAAGAGTTGTTCTGTGTTTAAATTTGAGCTTCCTGAGAGGTAACTCTTTTTCCATCTGCCTGGACCTTGCCACAAACTATTCCAATGCACCTAAGATTAAAAAACATAGCCTTTGGAGGACATATTGTACAAGCCATCTTCATTAAGAAGATGTGTTTCATTTTTCCAGAAGCCAGTTAGCACATAGTATATAATTTAAAAAATCAACAGTTTTAGCTGTAAAATATCTGCAACACCCATCAAATATGAATTAAAATTAATAACATTACAGGTTAGAGCAACTCTCTCAAAAAAAGCCTGCAATAGCATTAATGCATCCTTCACATCCTTTAGGGCTACATCATGTTCATGTTTATGGCCTCACTAGAGTACTAATCTGACATGTGTCAGATTAAAGAGATTCACATGTCCTAGGCAGCCTGGGGGCACACAACAGCATGTCTCTTCCAAAGAACGAAAGATATGCACAGTACATACTGACATTAATTTGGGGATGATCTTTTAATGTGGAGGATCAAATACAGTCTATATGACTTGGAAGAACCTGGTTCTTGCTAAAAGAAAAGATTTGTAAACTAATCAGGAAAATGCCTTTTAAGCTTGAATTCTGTATTTTTGCTGTATTTTGCCTGTCTACTAACTCCAGCACCGGCTCACACCAGGAGGCTTTTCTCTGTCAATCACTAATCACAATTAAGTAGTAACAGTTACAGTGTAGCAATTTCCTTGTAACTGGGTGAACTACAGAGTATTATAATATTAGCTTCCTTGGAACACGGCCATGTGTTCTGAATTTTAGCAGAAAAAATAATGTAAGATGTACAAAGAGGTTTACGCTTGATACTTTAAAAATTCAAAAGCTTTTGAAATGAGATTTCATTGTGCAGTGCAGCATACAACACTAAATTTAAGACAGTTGGCTGAAACATTAGACGCTTTCAAGGAGCATATACTGAATAAACTTGGAAGAGCGAGCCACTGTTTGCTTAAAACTAGCAAACAAACTTGCTAATTTTACATTATTTTGAAGAAAACATATAACCTCAGAAGTTGTTCAGAGAGCTTGAACAGGAGTCTAGAAAAAAAACCCCAAAATTTACAGACCATTTACAATTTTTCTGGTGCCTGAAGCTGTTAATGACAAAGTAATGGAATTCTTTTTTGGGATAATAATGTAAAGCCAAGTGGATGCAATAAGCTTTTCTTTTTTACATAACACGTTAATGTAGTTGTCTTCACACAGAGCACAGTGCTGCATGTAGCTTCTTTGAAAATATTGTGCCTTTTCATTTAAAAATGTCATTTCTGTAAAGTAATACTCTAACTTTGTATTTCAACTTAATAATAGCTTGTATTTATTATTAAGCCACAAAACATTAATTGAGTGCTTTGGTTTAAAATTCCATGTAATTGAGCTTACTGGGTTTTAGCAATAAAATGTTGTGCTGACTAGAATGCTGGCTAAAACAAACTTCAAAAACAAGTTTAATGACTGAGAAAACCCTGCTGAAGGATCCTGATAATTGGGATTTATGGCATTTCCCTGTAGAGAGCATTGTCTTTCTCAAGTTATTCACTGGAAGCTGAATCCATCACTTTGTTTGATATGGTATCACTTCATCGACTTTGAAAGAACATGAAAATCAGCCTCAATATAAATAGATGAGACCTAGATAGGAGCTTTTGCTTGTCTAGAGGTCGAGGATACTGGACCACAGGCTACTGAACTTTTTTAGGCATCCAGCCATATTCTAAAATACATATTTCTCACTACCCTTGGCTTTCTTTTAAAGTAAAGATGGGCATTTTCGTAACACTTCCTTTCACCTTTTTGCTTATTTACCCTTCAGGTGTTTATCTGTCTATGTTACCATGGGAGATCTGTTGGGACTTTTAACTGAGGCTTCTTCTTGCCACATTATAAAACCTCAGCATTTGAATCCTTGTCTTAAAGTACATTGATGGCTCTCATGGAAAAAAGTCTGTTTTTTCACAGCTCTTAAAATTATCTACACTGTAAATACTACTGCACTACCTCACTACAAGGCATGTAAATGTCTCTTTGAGGCCATTCATTTGAATTTGTGTATGTTCACTAGTAACCCTGTTGTCATGGTTTAAGCCCAGCCAGCAACTAGGCACCACGCAGCCACTCACTGCACCCAACTCCCAGTGGGACGGGGAGGAGAATCGGAAAAAGAAAGTAAAACTTGTGGGTTGAGATAAGAACAATTTAATAAGGAAAGTAAAATAAAATTTAATACTAACAATAATAAAATATAATAATAGGAATATAATTTAAATAAATAAAACAAACCCAAGAAAAGACACGTGATGTACAGTGCAATTGCTCACCACCCACTGACTGATGCCTCAGCAGCGATCCACCCCTCCCGGCTAACTACCTCCCCAGTTTATATACTGAATATCCCTCTGGCTAGTTTGAGTCAACTGTCCTGACTACATTCCCTCCCAGCTTCTTGTACACCTGCTTGCTGGCAGAGCATGGGGAACTGAAAAATCCTTAACTT
>VYZV01001875.1:286133-304980 GCA_013401275.1 Pandion haliaetus | reverse complement strand
TATATAAATAAAGTAAGATGTTTGATGGAAATGCAGGTTTCAAAATAGCTGCTATACCTTCTGATCTTTTTTCAGCCATGTATGTGGAAGTATTTGTTTGGAGCTAAACATAGTTATATTTTTGGAAGTAAATAACTAGCTTTAGCTCATGCTTTGGCTTGTTGGTTAGATTTTTAGAAAGTGCTATGATGATACTAAATGATCATCTTTTATAATAACTAGTTTATCCTCATTTCCCTTGAAGTTCAAAGAGAAAGCTAGCTCCTGTTTGGCAATAGAAATTATTCTGTAAGTTCACATCTTTGCAGCTGGCCCAACAGTTGTTTCCAGACTTGTCCCATTATCTCTGTGCTCACTGCAAGTACGTACCTTCCTTCTGTTTATCAAGTTTATGTTGGAAATAAAGCTGATCCTCACAATTTTTATATATAAAGATGCTACTGTATGGATCTTGTATGATAGATAAACTTTAGGATAATTTTCAGTGTGGCATTTTTAAGGGTATAGTGTTACTGTTGTTATGTCAAAAACACTTCAACAACTTAATAAAAATATTTGCATTATCCCTGCCACCTTTCCTCTCATCTGACATTCACATTCAGCTATTCAGGCACATGTCAAGCTGGGACCTGATAATACAAGTAGAGTCAGTCAGACACTAGAGAAGTTTCAGTCGCAGTTTCTGGCAGTTGTTGTTTGTGTTGTGCAATTCCACCACTTTGAAAAAAATGTATCCAAGCTTCAGGAATTAAGGATAGACTATGAATCTTATTTTGCCTGTGAGCTGAACTGGACTTTGAACTTGGTGATGAAAGGTTGTGGACTATGTTCACTGTCACCTGTCCCTGAAGTCTGGTATATTTCAAGTCAGTCACCATCAGCTTAATATATATTCTGATATAGGGAAGATGCAACAATCTGGCTGTTAAGAAACTGCCAGTTCCATACTCCCCTCTTGTACTGCCTTTGAATGTTCCTGTGCACTTTCCACAGATGTATGTAAATGTTACATGTTTTTGTTTCACGTGCAGTTCTTGGGCTGAGGATAGGAGTAACCAGGTGGGTGTCTCTGGCTCTCGTTTTAGGAGTTCAAGTGAGGTGATGCAAGTGGCCCACTCTGGCCTGAAATACATACAAAAACCTGTTGTGACCCCAGGCAGGACATCAGCAGTAGAATGGGGTACCACTTCATTAACATAAATGCCTGTGCCCCCAGTACATATTTGATTTAGGGAATAACTGTGTAAGCTATAAACCTTGTTTAAGTGAAGACCTGGAGGGCCAGCAGTTGCATGTCACATGATCTCTGGCGTGCTCCCAAGACCATTCAAGTGATTAAAAGGGGTGTTCTTTCTGAAATATGAAAGAAGGAAACTGAACGTACACAATTTCAGTTCACCTGAGAGGATGAAAAATATCTTAACTGGGAAATTAGTGTCACCTGCTTTGTGTTAACTCATTCTTTTGGTTTCATATGTAAGCTCTGTGAGATGTTGCCTTCAAATTGTACAGCACCTGATCACAGGGGAGTCCGCATTTGTAACTATGGGTTATCATGTTCTTCAGCAATATGAAGTAATAATCCAGCCTGTAACTTGCTGCAGATTTCTGAGGCTCTGTGCACTCTGTAATTAGTATCTTGGTCGTGATGAAGGGTATATTAACACTGAATTGAGGAGAATGCGAATATAAATATGCTGATGCCAATCCTTGAATACCTCTGGGCTTTTTCTGTACGCAAATACCCCAAGAAGTTGTTTGAACACTGAATTTTTCCTTGGATGATCAGTTTTCCAGGCATTCCCATTTCTCAGGGCAATACACACCAGTGTTTCTGAAAGAACTACCTAAAATTAAAAGCACTTTCATTAGTGTGGTTTTATGTGAAATAAGAATATTTAGAAAGTCTGACTTCACTGGCGGTTGTATGATTCAGTGCAACCTTGGCAGAGTTACGAGGAGTTATATTTACACTGATCAAAATGTTGCATGGTCAGTGGTTAACATGTTAAAAGTCATCATTCTCCCAAGTTACCTTACTATGTTATTTCTGAGTGGCAGCAGCCAAATAAAATTCTGCACTCGCCCCCCCCCCCCCCCCCTTTTTTTTTTTTTGCTTTTTAAAATGCAAAACTAGACATGGTGCATTTTGGTTTAAATTTGGTTTTAAGTATGTAAAGATCATCTTATTGCAACTCTAAACAGTTGAAGGTTAAACTGGGGCTTGAGCTATGGTCCATGAAGGAGGGCAAGAAAGACCTTGTACCCTCATATAACATATTCAGACCTAAGCACAGGAATATCCTGAACTCAAGTAGGACTCTGCTACAGAGAAGTTACAGTTTACTTCTGGCACAAGTGAGCAACTATTTCCATCACCTTCAATAAAAGCAGGAAGCAAGGAGTAAATTGTGCTGCGGCATGTGTGTCTGAGTCCCAGTGTCTCCGGTGACTGCTGCCCAAGCCGCACCACCTGACCAGTGCTCCTGGCTGGGTTTGCGCCCTGGGCTATATCCATGCTCTGCTCTGCCTGGTCTAGTTTCCGAAACTGAACATGAGCTCTGACGGGATTTGAGTCAGTGGCCTCCTGCCCTCTTTGCACTTTTTCTTGCTGGATCTAGGCAGGCCAGCAGTCATGAAATGCATAAATAAGCAGGATGTCTTCCCCGCAGGAAGAGGCAGTGGGCCGGGGTGGAGAGGAGCGGGGCTGAGGGAGATGAGAAGCAGGAAGGAGGGTTGGTTCCCAGGCTTCTGGCATTCGGACCGAGGGAGTCCACCCTGCCATCTGCCCAGCTTATGTATTGTGCTAAAGGCTGCTGTCGTATAGGAGAGCCTTTGACAAGGTTTCCAGCTGTGGAAGGATGAGTAAAGGCTGTGGGAATAGGATATGAACCACACGGTCCTGCCAACAGTAGAATGCTTTCTAAACTTCTCCTGGGTTTGGAACATAAGAAAGTCCTTAGTTGGCTCTTGTGTGGGAGTTGGGTATGCAGAGGAGCAGTGCTGGGCAGTTAATATTTAGAAGGGTAGACCAGCACCACTGACCTCATTTTGGCAATGACAAAGTACTTCCAGGGGGAGTTCCTGGTAGCGAGGTCAGCATTGTTTTTTTGCTTCATGTTTATTTGGTGCAAGATTTTCTTGTTTAATGACTGTTTGTATAGTGCTGTATTGTGTAAATAAAGCTATGACCTTTACCTTCTGATAACAGTATAGGAGTGAGTTAATGTTAAATGAGAGAGGGCAGGGAGTGGGAATCTGCCAGGGTTAATGCCAAGTTTACATTCCTGTGAGGGCAGCCATGTTCCGGTACACTCGGTAGAAAGGGCGACAGCGCTTCTCAACATATAATAGCAGCAAAATGTTACAGAGCATATTTGTATTTATTTCTGGGTAATTGTCAGTGATTTTAGATGATTGATGTTTGTGCTTTTATTTTGTAACAGGAAGAAATGTGTGTTATCTTTTTGCATTTGATAAGAAGATTTTAACTGAAAGAAACACACAAAATAAAAATCCACAAGAGCTGCAACACATGTAAAACTGAAATGTACTGACACAAGACAATCCCTGTAGTTTTCCTAAAATGCTGAGACACACTTTGTTTCTACAGAAACATGTACACCAGTTCCAAACAAAATCATATTCTTCAAAGAATTTTCTAACAGAAGAAAGAGAATGCTTTTTGTTTCATAGTGCATTACAAACCTGAAGGTGCTTCCTAAATGTAATTCTGCTGTTAACAGACAAAAGTAGGGCTGAATTTTGCTGTGCCCTTCAGTCATGTTTGTCTTCAAACAATGGAAAATATTTCTGTAACCCAGTTGCAGTGGTGCTGAAACTATGTCATGTTAAGGGTGAGGCTTTGCCTTTTTGCATGCTATTGAATGCATCTGCCAAAGTTTCATAGTAATACAGAGAAGTGCACAGCAAACGTGGTTCTGAGGCGATAGGCATTTCACAAAGATTTTGTTGTGTTCTTGAGATGCAACAGAGAAGTTGGAGAGTAATGCAAAACATTAGATGAAAACATGTAAGGAACTCCAGTGTTTTTTAAGTAATGGTATTAAAATTACTAAACAACCTTAAAAGAAAATTTGGATGATACACTTCAGTAAAGACATTTGCATAAAACTTTTTCCATCTTTTGGTCAGAACCTTGCTACTTTTGGCTCAAGGTTTGCATTTATTCTCTTTGCGCCCTCTTCCCCTCCCCCCCGCTTTAATCCACCTCCTTGTTATAAAAGAGTTTATCACTTAGATGCTGCTCCAGCAAACAATTCTGCATGCAGATCACTGTACTCATAGACTGATTTTGATTCAGTAAGACTATTCATATGCATGATGTGTGCAGCTTCCTGGATGATTTGGGACCTTGGTTTGACTTTTCAGATTGAAAATGTGTTTATTATAAAGTAGAAAATCATCACATTTGAGAATGCACTGTTATTAAAAACCATATGTTATTTTGCTTACCATTGCAAAATGCTGTGGAAAATGAGCATTTAGCTGATCGGAAAGCTAACCTGAGTTATCACTGAAGCTTTTGAAAACTTTAAAAATGTCTGTTTAGCTGCAACTTGTACACAAATGTAAGAAAACGGAAATAATACTGTTTACCAGGAGATTAACTAAAATGGCCTAATGAACTAAAACAGAAAATACAGCCAGTAAGAACCCCAGCATTTTGGGGAGTGCATCAAAGTCTCTACTGCTACCAGAATAAACAGTGGTAGGATTATATCAGAAGTACCTTGGACAGACTAGGTGCAGCCTAACCAGGGGAATCAGAAAGCAGAACAAAATGGGTCAGGTGGCAATGGTTCAGCTTTTACTGAGACGGGACCTTGTGTGGTTTCTGCACTGTGATACAGCCAGGGATGGATGGCACCAGGGAGACACACTCACCTGCCACCACCAAATTGAACTTTGACCCCCCGAAGACCACTTATGTTGGGGGTATAATGTTTTGGATTCAAAAAATTCCTACAGAAACATCCAGCTTATGAGGAGAAGCCCAAGCAGCACTTCTCACAATGTACACACCAGATGAGTCTTCACTTCTTGCATCCTGCTTCTAAAATTTGTTTCCAGTAGTTAGTCATGTGAAACAGCAGAGAGATAAAAAATAAAGGGGAGAGGCCAGAAGTAATGCCAATAGTTACATAGGTATGCTCTTTCCTCTAGACTTTTAATTTCCTCCTGCGTATGTATGGAAGTCACAGACAATACCATCTTTCAAAGCATGTCAAATGCGAATAGTACATGCAGTTGTGTACATTTTTTTAATGTAGATTTGACAGTGGCAGTTGTAAAAGCATCTCACAAGGTATTCTAGTCTTAGGGCATGCGGTTACCCCTTCAAGGGAAGGGAAGGATGGGATGGCTTCAACAGTAGATAGCCAATATAGCAGCTGCTGTGTGCGTACCTGGGTATGGAACTGAATAATACAGAAGCAATGCCTTAAAAAAAACAACCAAAGAAAGCTTGGTCACTAATAACCTGAACTGAGGAACTTCATATGTTTAAAACGTGGAATATTAAGGATAAAATGAAGTAGTAACAAATAAATATTATAGCACTTCACCAGGTATTTACTTGATTTATTATAGGGTTTCCAAGGGAGCTCCTATGGTCTATTAACACCCATTTAAAAAAAATGCCTAAATATATTCTAACAAACACAAATAATGAGTCAGATGGAATTGCTATGGTCAATTAAGTGGGTAATGGATATTTAAAAGCTTCCAAACATCAATAAATCTGAAACAGCTTTAAAGGAGTACTTGTAGAACAAAAATAATATGCTCTTAAGAAACTGCCTGAGTACATATTTGCCTAAACTTAACCACCAATAAGAGGACAGCAAGCATTTATGGTACTTTATACTGAGGACATAAAAAGGCATACCAAATGTGTGCCAGTTCATTTGCTGATAATCTGTAATAGGTCCAAAGGGGCCATAACTATTATAAAGAGGCCCTGATTCTCATTTATATGAAAGTCTTTAAATACCTGATAGCATAAAAGGATCCTCAGATTGTGAACGAGGAAAGCAGACAGCAGCTCAGGAGCGTACCCCTTGGCAAAAGGCTGAAGGCAGTCCATTGCAAGCTGGTTGAAGCTGCCTCTGCCAAAACTCTGTAAGCTGGTTTCCACAGACACTGAGGGAGAAATGCCCTGAGCAGAGGCGAGGGAAACCCTTTGGACAACACTGGGCTTTAGGCAGGTTCTCTTTTCATCTTTTGAAAATTCACAAAAGAAAAAGAGGGGATCTTTTGTCAGCCTCCACAAGATCAGAGTGAGTGGTATGCTTGCACATACAGTAAGACAAAGATCTGGTTTTCTGTGGGTGACCCAAGAGGAAAAGGATTTGGCTATGATTTTTAAAACATCTGCAGATTGGGTAGAAGTTGTTCTGCCCATGAGCGAAAGGGTCAAGAAATTTTGAAACAGTGTCCTGGAAACTCTCTGTGTAATAATAACAACAAAACATTAACTGATATTCGTGAGCTATAGCTTATAAAGCCAGAGATAATTCAGTGACAAATCTGGTCTAAGTCATTACCTCTACAGCCTTTTCTCCCCTGACTCAGCTATGGGTGCTCCTAGTTAGGCCAAGATAATTGTCCGTATAAACCCAATGCAAGACATTTAAACTAAAATTCCAAAATCCTGCCATAGAAAATGGGGTATATTTTTTACACACCATATGTAATGGGGTCCATTTAAAAAGCAGTTCAACACAGTTATTTTTGCCTAATTACAGCAGTGGTAGCATGGGAGTATGAAAGAAAGTGGAAGGGATGATGCCTAGGGTAGAGTGGGCAGTAAAGGGCTGAACTGTATCATTGCTTATGGAGTACTTCATGCCATGATTTAAAGTCCGAGCCTGGGTTGAGAATCACACTATAGTGGCCCTTAACATTTCATTTGCTATACTATCAAGTCTTAATGTAATGCTACAAATGGCTACAGAGATTCAACTAATAACCACATTTGTTTCAGGGTTGGGCAAGGTTGAGTTTAATATACTGTATGCATGTCTTTGGGATATAGCACAACTTCTGCAACTTCTTCCCTATTTTGTTTTAAAAGTGTTTTGATAATCTTTCTCAGAGATCTATTTGTTTGTGGATTTTTAATTGGAATTCAGAATGTGATAATTCATAATAAAAATACATTATAAATGTGATAATGACATGACGTGGGTGTATAGAGGCTGCTATCTGGTGTATAAGAGACTGGTTCTTTAAAAATTGTGATTTTCATTTACAGTAAAAGCTCTTTCTGACACCAGAAGAGCAAAGCAATTTTACAATGCAGTTAAATTGTACTCAGTGTGCTCAGTTTAAGGCTGTCAGAAGGATGCAAAGAGACTTTACTGAATATTATAATTTAATGAAACTTTCTGTAAAATAGTTTTTCTGTAAGCTGTATAATTAGGTTTCTTGCTAGTCTTTGCCCACGTAACTGTCTGGGAGTTTTATAGGATAATTACTGATCTTGTCAGAGCATAGAGTCTGGTTAGCAGGTCTCTGAAGAGAGACCTAGTGGCTGGGCACATAGAAGTTACAAAGATAATTCTTCAGGCTCAAAACAATTTTTTTTAATGTTGACAAATTTGTTCAAGAGCAGCCCACTTTGGTCAATAGTTTACATTATAATCCTACTGAAGTCAGTATTTACATGCAATGACTACCCAGTAAGTACCAAATATTAGAGATTAAAATCATATTTTAGCCTCCCAAATCTTGTATTCAGAATTGCCTCTCTTTTCATTTGGGTTGGACTATTAGGCTCTTTTTGGTAGCCTCTCTGTCTTCACAGCTGAAGGTAGATTGGTATAGCACTCTGCTAACCTTGATGTTGGCAAAAGTGAATACACTGTAAATTTCCTAAGTCATGCCATGTTTTATTTCATGTGAGTAACCCATGAGTCATCTTTCCGTTGCGTTCATATTAATTAAAAACAGTGGGGTGCATTCTATAAGTAGATTTTAAGTGATGATATTATATGTTGGCACTACAGTCAAAGTAGTGTTCCTGAGTATGTGTTTTCTGGAGGAGCTACATTTGAAACAATGCTGGAGCTGAAACTTCCTGCACAAGAAAAGTTTCTCTAGGAATGTTTGTGCAGCTTTCTGGCAGAGGTTGGAGGGCGAAAGTAATTTGATTTTGCTACACAATCATAATTTTAAAAGAGTATCTTGTAAAATACAGCTTTCTGTATTAACATATATAACCCTTTTTAATTACATAATGAGGCAAGGTTTGGAGTTGCAACCATCAGTGCAAAGCATGAGCTTCTGTGACTTCTGTCTGGAAGCAGCATTAGGAGTTTATTTTTTGTATAGATCAACATAGAAGGGCAAGCAACTCCCATTTTTTCAGGCATTGTCTTCATACTCTACAGACAAATAATAAAGGTTCTTCTTCATTTTGCCAGAATCCCTCCACTGCAGTAATCTTCCATCAAACATAATAGAAAACTGTTAACTCGACAGAATTTTGAAACAAACAAATCTATCTGTATAACAGAATGCTTTGAGAAGGTTAAAAAGCAAAATAGATTTAACGCACTGTTTTTACAAGAATTTCTGCAGAAATCTGTTAAACTGCTGTTGACTGCTGCTATTTTGATCCTTGGTAAGTACAGCAGTGTTAGAAAAGGCTTTAAAGTAGGAGCCTCCATACCCTTCCCAAGTTCAGACCACGTGATTGTGTAAAAAGATGTTTAGGCATGTGAACTATGCTACTGAAATCAGAATAGAAGCAGAAATTATTAAAATCTTTCTTCTAGTGATTCCATATAAGTAAACATTTTGTTGGAAGCAACGTTCTTGCTGAGTTATATCATTTCATTTATGCTATGTAATTTATTTAGTCCATTCTGCATAATATTACATGCACCACTCTGTGGAAAGGCTTTCCATAAAAAGTCCCAAGAGGTCGAACTGAGACCAAAGTGGGGTTGGAAAAAATCAGTGTCTGTACAAAANTTTTGTTGGTTTTTTTTTTTTTTTTCTGACTAAGAAAGCATTTTTTCTCCATGGAAACATGATACAGAGCTTTAACAGGAGTCTGCTTCCTGCTAGGACCTGTGTTTGTTCCCTGCTAAGGACACACTTGGGAGCATAGGGAAGAGAATTCTGATAAATTTGTTTCTTTTATAAAAAGAAATACTATGTAAAAACCTTCAGGAACCCTTCTGCTTTACACTTTCTGGGCATCATAAAGCTGCAGAGGGCATTGGCTAGTAAAGAAAGGCACTGGAATGTTGGCTTATGCTGGCACATTAATAGCTTGCTCAGGATATGCTCCCAATCACCTGTGTTTGGCCATTTTATTGTATACCCCAGACTAAAATGTTTTTTGGTTTTTTTTTTTCCTAAAAACATTTTCTTTAAAAGTTTAGAGAGTGTATAAGTTTACTCCAATGAAAGAAAAAGACAACTGATTCAAGTTATAAAGTAGGTTCCCAGCATTGCCATGTTTTCAGTTTTTTCCCTGAATCTAATGGCGGTTCTGGCTGCTCCTGGTAGAAGCAGAAAATAAGCATTATTGAGATTTGTGCTACCTTTTACAAGCAGATTTTAATATTTTAAGAGCTCTTCCCTGTGTGTTCTCATCTTTCAGTATGTTGAAGGTCTGGTCCTTTGGCTGAAAGATGGGGATTTATGTGAGTGTCATTAGTTTTCCTTTGCTAAATAACCTCAGCTGAATTAAAAAGAGAACCTTTACTAAAGCTCTGAAGCTAGAAAAAGGGTGGGGTGGCAAGGGAGAACAGGAATTAAGGTGAGCTTTGGAGGCCACCTGCTAGCACTGAGTAGCTTCTACTCTGTGCATCTATGTTCAGTAGGTAGATAATAAGGTTGCATGATGAGTTGGCTTTCATTCTTACTGCAGTGGTCAGGCAGGCTGGTCTTCTTTATGTAACAGAACTGGACCAAAGCACAGGGTTTTCTTAGCAGCTGCTGGGAAAACATGGCATGCTTTTCCCTTCTTCAGCGAGTCAACAATATGCTTGGAACTGGTAATTTTTCTGAGGCAAGTGTTGACATTTGTGTTACATTAACAAGTACAAGAATGTCATTTGGCATTCATGGAAGAAAAAAAACTTATTCTCTAGAAAAAGAATAGGGTCAGAGCACAGGACAAGGATGCTATATACCTTAAAATAGTCTATATTCAGTGTGACAGCAGGATGATAATGTAGAGGATTGGGTCAAATTATCCTATGCTATTGTAGCTTTGGCTTTTGTTTAACAGTAATTTCAACACTTACAATTGATTTTAACAGGCAGCATGGTGGAAATGATAGTCTTCCAACCGAGGGAAGTTTTTGGCCCAGTATTGTGATTGTGAATGAAAACTCGTTTCCCCTGTTGGACTTATATCATACTAAAATAATACTGGTATTGTTATGCAGCATGAGGTTGATTGACCTTTAGTCTAGGGGAAGTGTAAGGCTAACAAGTTAAATGCTATTGGAAACAACTATCTAAATCATAAATTCAAACTGACCTGGTTTTTGCATCTATGATTTAAGGAAGAAATGTGGAGATGTGGGATGAGATCCAGGACTAAACATCTGAAAGAGAGAGGCTGAAGTACTCAACTTTAGTTGATTAAAGATATTCTGATCCTGTTTTTCTCTGGTGTCTTGACCTTACTAAAGTTCACTTAGTGTGTAATGGAAAAAACAACCGGTTTGATAGCAAAATACAGGAAATGCCTTCAATCGAGGCTGATTACAGTAGCAGCTTTTCTTCTGTTGGTTTTTTTGGGGTTTGTTTTTTGGTGGTTTTTTTTGTTTTGTTTTTTAGAATGCTCTTCTGTGTGCCTGAAACAATGTAGATTAATAAATGCTTTGGAGCCCTTTATTTGGTATGTCCAAATAGAGCTATTAAACGTCTGGCATTTTGACGGATATGCATGTTGGGAGTTTTTTCAGTTGGGAGAGTGCTATATGACCTAAGTGAGAAAAATTAAGAATTATTACAGGGCATAACTTCAAAGCCTAGCAAATTGGGGAAGGGGGGAGGGGCAGGCAATTCCACCATGAGTAACAAGACGAATGCAGGTCTTCTTTAAAAATCTGCCTTTGTTTGGCTTTCTCCTACAAAAATGGAAGTTTTACAACTAATTTGAATGAAATCTCTAGCTGGAAGACAGGAAGCTGTGAAGCAGCTTATACTGAATATCCCTGTTTAGGGATGCAACTGAAGTTTCCAAGTCAGGATCCTGCTTGTCCTGGAGCGCATTTACAGTCAGTGGAGAAGGGTAGGCTTCTTTAGGCAGCTGTGCAGCCCACATGTTCCATGAATTATCCTCTTGGAGGTATCTGTGGAGATGGCCGTGGAGGGAGCCTGGGGCAAACTGTGGTACCTCAGTTAAACCCTAATGTCTGGTGGGATAAATCTAGACCAGAATCCTGGAAAATACAGGAAAGAAAATTACCATGAAACCAGAGCAAAATGTTTAAGCTCTAGTTGTATTCATGTTTAAGGTAAATTTCAAAAACTGATAGAATTGTGGTTAATTACATTATATTCTTTTATTCTGTCTTTCCTATTATCTGTATAAGGCAGTAATATATCCTCGTTGTGGGATATTAAGAGTTACAAGGCTTCATTGCTGAGATAGCTGAACGACAGCTGCTACAGAAATGCAAGATGCTACCTGGATAGACATGTATTTGTTGGCTGTGTGTTTTTCTATTCTGTGTAAGGAAGCTTCACTCAAAAATAGGAAAGAGAAGAAAGAATTTCAGTCTTTTTGGTTAGGCACAGAATCTGTATGCCTGAAACCCAAGTACTCTTTTCTTTGTGTTTGCATAATTTGTATTCCATTGTTGTTCAAATGATAGTGATTTTGACAGCCTACCTACTAAGGTCACTGAGGAAAAAAACCCACTGCTTTTGGTTTCTAAAGAAAAACTTTTAAACAGATCCAAGCTTAATTAGTGTGTCTACTGATAAATTTGCTTTCTAAGGTTCTGGTAACATTTTTTCAGAATTGAGTTTTCAAAACTTGATCTGACAAGCTTTTCTAGCTTCACACCAGCCTTTCACTGTCTTTCATCAAGTGGTTTTATCAAATAACAACTTAGTATTGTTTTGTTTAAAAGGATTATAGACATACATAGTAGGCACTTCTAGTTTGTGCTCCACCTAACCTATTGTCACAATACGCAAGCTTATTTTTATGTTATTTGAGATATAAAAATAAGAGCACAAAGCATTGAACCTCACAGAGTAGAATACCACAGCTTGAGTCAGTCCTTGGCTAAGCCTGGGGACCTCTATTGTCTTCAGTGGGATCACCGAGGTGTCAGTGAGGATGGGATTTATCACATTACATATTTAGCAATGACTTAACACATGGGCTTTGTAGCAGAGGCTGAAACAGTAAATATCATTAATGGTAGTACAGATTTCACCCTGTCATTCCCAGCCTGAATACATAGAGCTACTTAGGAATTTTTCAGCTAAAGTCTTCAAGAAAAGAAGTTAGAAAATGCTGTTTTTAACTGAAGTGGAGACAGTGAGAAAGAAAGAAGAAAATCCCTGACAGAACTGCTAGTAGCCTTAACGTCAGGGCACTTAATGGGGGTGGTGGGGGATGAGGACGACCAGGCAGCTCAGCCTCGGTTCAGAGCCAGTCACTGTTCTGAGCACCAGGCCATCGGCTGTTTGCACGTTACTTTCCCCAAAAGCTTTGAACAGTCTTGTGTTTTCACCCAGCGTGAAACACAAATGATTTGTAAAATCTTAAGAAGCCTTACAAAATTAGAAAGTCGTTTGCTATCTAGTTTAGCTGCAAGTTTCTGAGGCAGATTGTTTGTTCTATACAATAGGCCTAATATAAAGTGACAGTTCTTATTGGTACAAAAATTGCAGACCTGTGGGTCATGGGAAGGCAGAGTTGCCACTGGGATCCAACACAAAACTTGTCTAAATCAAGGCTTTGGCAGTAGGCTAAGTCAAGCATCACAGTTGTAGCACTACATCCTATTCCTGCCTCAGGCTCATGGAAAAATTGTTGCAGTCCTAGGTGGGGTTCATGGAAGGATGAGGTTCATAAAGCAGTGTGATGTGAATGTAAAAAGCAACCCTCTCTTGAAAAAGAAATAGAGACCACTCCCCTCTGTGCTTAGCCAGTTTTTGAGAATGTTTTACATAATGCATATTTAAACTTGCATATATTTCACTTATGTTCACAAATAAAAGTGTGGAAATAGTAAGAAAGGAAAAGCCATGTAAAGGAAAGCTGTTATGTACAATATATTTAATTGTCTGCCCATTATTTTAAGGAAACTAAGCATAATAAGATAAGCAGATCAGGCACTGTAATGTCCTAAGCTGCTGCCGACAATTGTCATAAAGTTATGGTCAAAACCATTAGAAAACCATACAGATAGAAAACATTTTTATGCTACCAGAAAAGTCATTGGTTTCCTTAAGCTTCTGGAAATGAATATTAAACCTTTGTTCAATACGTCATTAAGACATCAGTAAATAGTTAGGGCTGCGTGATGAGCACACAGCCTTCTTTTCCATCTCCAGACCTTGCTGAGCTGAAAGTTTTCTCAATGGTAGACATTGCTGGAGCAGGTGATGTTATACATCATGCAAGCCATACTTCCGCCTTGTAACAACTAGGATTTACAGAACCACAGGTATCAGTCATGTGTTTATCTCCCTCTGATGTCCTTGGTGGGTAGATAGCAAACTGCTTTTTGCTACATCCCTTCTCCTGTCTCTGCCACCCCCTTAGTCCACAATGGCAGGGTGATGGATGTTGTGTTATATAAGGAAACATGTATGTTTTTAAAAGTAAACATGCCTAACAGAGAATGTCGCTATGGTTACATTGAAAGTCAGCATTTCCCACTAACGTTTACCCTGGTATCTGAACTACCACTGTTGTCTTCCATGAAAAGTAGCTATAGTATCTCTTTATTTGAAAACCAAGTCTGTGCTCTTAATTAATCTGCTGCTAGCCATTATACATATTGATACACATCAGTATAAGGTGGATTCACTTTATTCCAAACTTGGCACTGCTCAAAAGTAGTGGTTTTCAAATCTGCACAGCAGGTTTTTCTGTATATTGCTGAGTACGGGTCTGCTGTAGTTTCTGTGATAGATAATGTATTTATTCTTTGATAATATCAAGTAACTTAACAGTGACAAAGAAAATGTGTATCAGAAATCTAGTAATTATTTAATGGGTTAATATAAAAGCAAAGCAGAGAAATTCCAAGACTTTCAGATAAACATAGGCAAAACTTCCTGAGATCTCCTACAATAACAAAAGCAGCAGAACCATCTTTTTCTCACTCAGGTTTCTCCCTACTCCCTTCCTGCTAGCAAAAACTGCCCTACTATCATGAATCCACTCATAAGCATGAACAGTCCAGTGTGTGTCCTATTTCTTACTCCATCGATAATGGAGGTCACATCAACTGGTAGAACCAGACATCCAATGATGCTATTATTGCATGTTTATGCTCACTAACATCAGAAAGTATGGGCTCCTTCTTCCCCATACAGTTTTTCAAATGGATAAAAATATTCATAGTTCGCATTTGCTTAGAAATTACTGTTTGGATTTTTCCATTTATCTCTGATCTGTTGTGGTGTGTGGGGGAAACCTTGCTGATGTATTGTGACTAGAATACTGAAAGTGACGAAAGAATCTACTAGTGAAGTACAGTCCTAATATATCGGTCCCATAGTTTATGTATGGAAATGGAGATTAAGTTGGTGAGAGCTAATCACTGAAGAAGCTAATATCAGAACATTAAAATTGTTGACATTCTTTTTGCTTTCTGACGAGTTCCATATGTAACTCCATCTTGCTTAGACTGTAACCTAGTACATTAATTGTCAATATTTGGAGGATACCAATGTGTTTGAAGAACTGAGGCAAAGATTTTGGTGAATTTATCAGTCTTCCAGAAAATACCATTTCAGACAGTGCGGTACAAATTACCCAAGTTCTGTGATATTTACTGCTTGTGATTGAAATTTACGTTGAAATAACAACATTAACTAAAATTACAGCGAAGAGTAAATTTGTACTGGGTACAGGATTGACCTGTTGTTGCAGGTGAACGTATTTGTCTCAAAAGCAGTTTGGATACCACTGAGTAAGTTAAAAAGTAATTCTAGCAATGTAGAAGTCTTACCTTAATTAAAAAAGAAAAAAAATTTCGTCTTACTCGTTGAAATTGCTAATTGATATAATGAGCATATTGCCTTCAGTTACGAATTTCAGTAAGCGTAGTAACTAGAGAGTGATTCTGATGGTTTTCCATGTTGTTGGGGGAAGTTTCCCTTTTACCTTCTGTGGTTTCTTCTGTGAACAGCTTGTCTATTTAAAGCCTGCAGAGAGGATGTGATTTTCCCATGCAGGTGAACAATGGCAATGATTTCAAATACACTGTTGAAAGGTTTCTTGCAGTTGAAAGTCACCACAAAAAGTGGTTGTTGGGTAGCTATGTACTTTAGACTTGTGTTGCTTTCGGATCTTTCCTCTTTGATGTTTTATAGATGTTTAGTAAGGTACAGTCCTTCATTGAACTTTCACCCTATAAAGAAATATTCTTGCTTCCAGTGTTGTTATTTGTAGATAATAATTATTATGCTTCGTTCTGACTTACACTGTGAAATGTATATGCTTTCTAGTTTTGTTGCTCATTCAACAGTTAGAGTAGAAGGAGGTGCTGCAGAGATATTTCATTGTAAAGTGATTGCTTAAACCAGCTTGTGATCATGTTTCTCAGCCACTTGATCTTGTTCTTCAAATATGGATTTATTTAGTCACTAATGTTTACCGTGTTCAAAGGCTACTGTTAGTAATGTTTGGCAGACTTTCTGATTTTACTGGTCAAAACCCGTCTTTACTGTTCAGTTGTCTTATTTTCAGCAAGAAAATTATCTGTTATCTAAATGACACACGTGTGACACATAGGGCCACGCACACAAGGCAGTTATCTCGTTCGCTAGTCTTGGGAGTCAGTTTTTAAGAACCCACTCCTGTGAAGTCCTCTTCCACTGCTTTTTTTGTAGGAAGCCAGGGTAGTCAGTATCTCATGGCACTGTCATGTGGAGGAAGGAATGAGTGTTATGGAAGTTTTCTTGCAGGTTACCTGCAGTCTGCCCACTCTTCTGTTCTGACTTGCACAAACCGTACTGTTTTAATCCTGATTCTTTCTTGAGGTCCTGCCAATCTTTCGAGCTTCCGAGGTGATTGCAATGCTGGCAGGTGTCCAGAAATAGAAACGAAAGCTTAAATTTCTGTTTAAAGCTTTCTGAGAAAGAAAAAAATTATTAAAAATAAAACCAAACCACAAAAAACAAAACCAACTTTTTATGCAATTGACTGCTCAAGTCAACTGAACTGACTGTACAAAGTATCTTGGCAAACAAACAAAGGAGAGAAATAGCTTAATGTAGCATTACTGCATTCAAGCAATCTCGGCATTTTCCTGGCTTAACTGGTTAGGTTGTTTGCAGTTGCATGTAATTACTCAGGTTATAGGAACTCATTTTGTCAGACACAGATCACTTTCTTAGTTCCTACAAAGAGAATGCAAAATGAGGGAAAGAAGAATTTAATAGACCTTTGTCACTGAGCTATCTGACACTGTATTATTTGGTATGCTCTGATTTAGAGGTAGACAACTGGTGCTAATACCAGGAACTAAATAAAAGACAGAATGGATTAGAATGGATCGTTCTATATAGACAATTAATTTACATTCTGGAAATTGATAGCTGTTTACTTTGCTTTTTGAGATGTAGGAGAGCTGGCTGTTTCCTACAACAGTTCTGGGGAGATATAGATCTTAAACTAAAACGTAAAGGTTTTTTTCAGTGAGACTGCTGTTTCCTCATCTCTCTTTTTTGTTTTATTTTTTTTTTCCTGTGAGGTGTTAAATAGCACATTACCTATTCTCTTACATTTATTTAGTTAACTAAGATTTCTTTTTCCAAAGTTGCATAATTAGGGGGGGTTGGTAGCTTTTTTTGTTTGGGGTTTTTTTGTTGTGTTATTTTTTTTAATCTGGCAACTGTAAATTGACAGAACGGTTTTGAGTGATTTTCAGTGCAAGTTCTTTTATGGACTGTGATAATCTTGTGGGCTAGCTATGAATTTGGCACTTTGGCAGACTCCCAGCTTACCTTTTAACCTCCCACCTGTACTTTAATGGGAGTCATGCTGCTGTTGTTTTAGCCTCTTCCAAATTTCTTTCGAAACTTTTGTGCACATTGTGATAATAAAAATCTACTGGTATTAAATTCCATTATTGCGTGAGTAATAAGCTGATGTCCTCAGTGCCTCCAACAGAGTTTTGAAGAGGCTTATAGGCTTCACTGCTTTGGTTTGACTTGATGAAGGGGTCCCAGATTTTTTTTGTGTCAAGTAGGATTATAGTGTGGTAAATGATAAGAAAGTTAAATTGACTTGTGCTTTTACAGGTAGCCTTGAAATTTCACTGTCAGTCTTTACAGGTAGTCAGAATTTAATATTTAGACTCTTCCTGTTTTTCTCTTTGTTGAGTTTATTCATTCTCTTTTCCCACTGTCAAGTTAAATTTTTATTGCCAATTTCTATGTTTTATACAAATCTTTAAGGAAATAAAGACAATGGTGAGTATCCTGTCCTTCTCCATTATGTGGTGGCTTGCTGTTAATGCTTTATTACTGTTGAGATTTCTCTTAGCTTGGGAGTTTCTTGGGTTACTGACTATATCTCCATTGAACTCCATGGCTAGCATATCCATGGCATTAAATGAAACTTAAACAATGTTAGGTCCTAACAGCTCCAGTGTGTCACCTGCCTGCACTGGGAAGTCCTGCTTCTGGGATCAGAGTTAAGATAACATTTAGGAGTCTTCTGATGATCACTTACCACTCCAAATTAACATGGATCCAGTTTTCTGAGCAGCCTATTGAATTTCATCAGTTCCTATCATAATTATTTGTAATATGACCTTCTTCGTAACAGTCTGTTGTGATGGTGGCTGGAAGTGGTTCCAAGATTATATCAAATGTAATTATGCTTTGATTTCTTTATCTGACCATCTTGACTTTTTGAAATATAGCTTGTATTCTTCCTTAGCTTAGGAACATCCAAGATAACACTGCCTTTGAAAGGTTAAAAGCTACAGCTACAAGCTTATTTCCTTCTCCCATCTGCAAGAGCCTTATCCTATTGTTGTACTTGATCACATTCTACTTGATGATGTTATAGTCTTGTCTTAATGCAGGTCTTTTGATTGTAACACTTGTAATTCACTGGAAGAGCAGTTTGAGGAAGGCACATGATTTTTTGAGCCAGGGAGCTTTATTTTTTTTATTTGACTTCTTTGGGGGGCACAGAGCTGTTCATATCAATTTGTCCTTGCATTATGTTGGACAATTCTTGCAAATCACTTTCCGGGGACGGGAAGAGGTGGTTATTTGAGGGGTTAAATAGTTAGATGTAGGGGATTATGTTGTAGCCAGCTGAATCTTGGGTTGCTTAGGAACTCATAAAAAGGATGACCTTAAGGAATGATGAAATACATAGTCTGCTCCAAGGGGCCTGTCCTGGTTTCAGCTGGGATAGAGAGTTAATTGTCTTCCTAGTAGCTGGTACAGTGCTATGTTTTTGAGCTAGGTATGAGAGGAATGTTGATAACGCACTGATGTTTTCAGTTGTTGCTAAGTAATGGTTAGTCTAAAGTCAAGGTTTTTCGGCCTTTGATGCCCAGCCAGCAAGACAGCTGCAGGGGCACAAGAAGCTGGGAGGGAACACAGTCAGGGCAGCTGACCCAAAGTGGCCAAA
>VYZV01001875.1:255993-278218 GCA_013401275.1 Pandion haliaetus | reverse complement strand
TAAAGTTAATCCTTAATGCCATTATAAACCTTAAAAAGAGATTTGCATCCATTAAATAGATTTGCACTGTAATAATAGATTATTCCTCATTGGGCAAGATGTCTTCATTGGCATAAATTGTTATAATTTAATGGACCTGTGCCAGCTTACACCATAAAAAGAAAATATTTCCTTACATTTAGCAACCTGCTGTCTGTGCAGCTATGGTGTGAAACACGTTTGAAACTTGTGTTCTTCATCTGATCCTTGTCCACATTCTGTTATATGAAGAACAGGAAAAACAGAGGAAAGAAAGAGGCGTCTATGTATTTTACTGCTGAATGGTAGCAAGGGATTAACTTTGGAACACTTCATTTCCTCACATTGTGCTTTGAGGCATGGGGTTTATTCTTTAGAAACTGTATTTTTACACTCCTCCAAGCAGCATGTATGGAAAGTTTAATAAGAAGACGTTCTCTTGTATTAAGTAACAATGTTTTCTTATTTTCTGAAGAAAGTGTTTTGTTGGAAATAACAGTAAAATTGTAAGGAGCATAATTTTACAGCTCAGTATTACAAGGGAGCATGTTGCTTATCCCATGAAATCCCACAGATCTTATTAGTCCCTTTTCTGTGAATTGACAGGAATTGCTATTTAAAAATCTTTCCTGTTTGGTAAGGAAAACAATTCTTCATTGAAATTAGCTCTGTGCTTCTTTGCAAGCAATGGAGAGCGGTTGTGTCTATAGTGTGCGTTCCCTGTGTACCCAGATGAGAGAGCTCTCTGGGTGCAGAAGCAGAACTCTCTTTTTAAGCTGTGCCATTTATTTCAAGAAGCAAAATTTGGGGAACCTGATGGTCCTTGATTTGGGCCCCAAGTTGCATGGCTATCTCAGCAACCTTTTGTCCTGTTGTCATTTAAGTCAGTAGGAACTCTGATCTTAAAAGGCTCCTCTTTTCATAAAAAGAGGTTCCTACCTTAATACGGGAAAACAAAAAGGCAACACTTACCACCAGGGCTGTTAGCTCCATTGGCAACCATCTCTTCAACACAGTACAGTTAACAGCTGTCTCTGCCCTGACAGTTGCATCATTGTGACGCTGTTGATAAGCAAGGAATAAATGTCAGCTTCTGCTTCAGAAGTAGAAGGTGAAAAAAAATCAGTATTTATTGCAGGGGATGAAATTTATAGATTTAAATGCCCACTTCAGAAGTTTGAGATTATCTCATCATATTTGCATACGATATTTTTTTTAATTTGTTTTAAGTATGCATTCTTAAAATTTGTTCTCCCTCATCCATTTCCAGGTTTCATGACGTTTGTGAAGTACAGTACTGAACTGTACTATCTAGTCATATTTTCATGTCCTGGGCTTCTTAAAAATGACATGTTCGGATGTTTTTCCTGCCTCCAGATTAAAACAAAGATAAAACATGCAGATACGAGGATTAGATTTTACTTCTTTGATACCTGGATTATATGGTACAAAAAGCATATCCTGTAGTTTCCGTGTTCTGTTTCTGCAAAATGTGTGGCTGCTGGTTTGTGGCCTGCTCCCTCCAGTCCTGAAGGTGAAATAAAGCAGAGGAATGTAGGAATGTGTTTTGTGGTTTTTCATGAGACCTCACCAAAGCACAGTAATCCTTTCAAAACCTTTGTTTCTCCTGCCCACAGAATATATGACCTGTAGTTTAGATATGACTTGTCCACTTGCAAAAGAACTTGCAGAGCAGTTGAACACAAGACCAAAGAGAAGGGTCGTCTTTGGAGCAGTGCGTGTATGTCAGAAACCACAGAGAGAATTGCCTCACTGACCTATGTTATATCTTTAAAATGATAGCAGCGGTATTCTCCTGTGAATGGTTGATCTAGCTATCTACAACCATCTTAAGGGCTTCAGTAGCTACTTATCTAATAACTGGAGTACTAAAGCAAGGGTATGCATTATAGTGATTTTTTTTTTTTAAGAGTTTTTTTTTAGAGATGTATAGTATAATGTGATACCTAGGTTAAAAAGGCACTGAACAATTACCACATTTTGTTTCATTTGTACACTTTTAATTTTAAAATTGTTATAATGACTGAATATGAAGTTACAGAAAAGCTTGGGATAATTCTATAATACGAGTGTACATGTGTGTATAAGAACAGCATTCATTGCTACTTGAATTGCAAGGATTTTGTGTCCCCATGCATTAGGAAATAAGTAGAGCAATTGCTAATAAAAGAAGGAATAAATAACAGAGCAAAATCAGGAAAAATATTATCAGCTGCCATCATTTGATACCAATGTTTTGCACTGGTTTTACAGCTTTTTGCTGAAAGGAATAGTGAGTTTAGAAGTGAGAAGTTTAAAAAGTACCATGCCAAAGGAGACCAGTTAATTCCAGTTGCTGCCACTAATGGTGTACTAAAGACAAAAATGAAGGTGGAAGTTATGTCACATAGTTTCTCAAGGGAAGCTTTCTGCTGGTGCTGATCACTCCATGTATTCCTGAAACATATGGACAGAATGCTTATAATTCACATAGCTGCAGGTGCTGTTCTTACTCGTATTAGAATAAAATCCTAGAAATGAGTAATGAGGTTAGGGCTTTTCATGTGTCTGCTTGAATGGAGTGTATTATTATGCAACCTACATACCTGAAGAAAATAAACAACAGTAAGCATAATATGTAGCCCCTATCCCCCAAATTAATCATTAAGACAGAGCAAATAAGATAAAATAAGAGCTATCCTGACCATCTATTTGGAAGTGTCTCTGGAGGCTTTAATATTTTCTTTCTTTCCTTTAGTATTTTTAGCCAAAGCTGGAACTAGAAAAGCTGTTCCTGTAGCACTCCCAGCTAGATGAAATTAGAACATTTCAGCAATCACTTGAAAAAGCTTTCTGCGGAAACTTAAACTTTGGAGTCTGTGAATCTTCTAGTTTGGCTGGAACCTCTGAAATTTGGAGGGGCATCTTTGTTGTTCTTACAGAAAAAATAACCTTCTGAAAGGGAACTGTCTCTAAAAACTAGGCTTTAAGAAATGGAATGCATAATTGAACTGCAAATGGTTTCCAGTCATTGCCATTCATGTTTTAACTTTTTCCTCCTCTCCCTCCCCCCGCCTGCAGTTCATGACAAAAAACCCCAATAAGCGACTTGGCTGTGTGGCGTCGCAGAACGGGGAAGACGCAATTAAGCAGCATCCATTTTTCAAGGAAATTGACTGGGTTCTTCTAGAACAAAGGAAAATCAAGCCACCCTTCAAACCCCGGATTGTAAGTAGCGGTTTGCATAACATTCAGAGAAAACTTGGTTTGACAATTCTAGTTGTTGGCTTTTCTGAGACATGAGATTACTTGATGCAACATTGGGGGGCTGAAATAGAAACATAAAAACCACACTGAAAATATTGTCTTGACATTGTTTCTGTGAAGGTAAGTGTCAGGAATAGATTTAATGCACAGGAAGATGTTCATGTTCAGTCACATAAACCCATGAGAGGGTTTCAGGCCTGGTTTGAATTCTTTTCCTGTGTTCCTAAAGATACCTTGGTCAGAAGAGATTATTTCAGTTGGGTACATACTGTATGTAGTTTCTGCGTGAACTCTGCTACAGTCCTGCGTTGCCAGTGCCACTGGATTTTGTAGTGAAAGACAGAGGAAAGGATTTCTGATTAATAATATTTTAACTGAAGATACTTGAAAAAACAGCTTCCTGGGGGAAAGAAATACACCATGATTAGGTAAATTGATGTACTTACATTTTCCTAGGTAATAATCAAGTATTTCTATTTTAAAGTAACAAAAATATGTAAATAGCAGCCCCACATGAAGAACTACAAAAGCCAAGCGAAAATACTTTACTTATTCTTGTCTTCCTCTGGATGAAGATACTTGCAGTTCACCAAATGTCAGCTTTTCAGCTGAGAATGTGTGCAGTTAATTTTGTGCTTGAACAGTACAAGAGAATAATTTTATTATAAATCCTTTGAGATTGATTTGCATCTTTTGACTTTGCACATTCCTAATTGCAATGTTTGATTTGCCTGTAAATATGATCAAGGTGCTTGTTTGTTTCTTTCTTTAGATAGTTTGCAAAGGTATTTAAAAAAACAAAACAAAACAACAGAACTTTGGGCTCAACACTGACTCCTAACTTAGAGGTGAAAAAGTCCCCTCTGTTACTGCAGAATTGCTGTCTGTCACATTTAATGCATTTACTTTTAGTCCAGTGAGATGCATTTCCAAAGTTCCCTGTGTAGGTGGTGAAAGCGGGGCTGCCCGTCCGGAACAGGAGCCTGAGTAGCTCCTCTGAGTCCACTCTTGGAGGAGTATCTCTCTTTCTCTTTCTCTGTAGCTATGCAGAAAGAACCCAAAGGAATTGACAACTGTAAGAGAATGTTAGCCCTTGTGAACGTCTACCTAGGAGTAATAGTAAGATATAGCGTTATCATATGGGAAAGTTTTTCTTAATATATTTCTTGGAGAATGGAAACCTTGTAATGCAGTAGCTATGGGCAGAGGGATGCCTGAGCCAGCCCCTCTCCTGGAAAGGGTCCAGCCAGCTGGGCATGCCGTCTTGCTTACCTTGTTGCCCAGCTCTGCTCTGGAGGTGTGGCCGGGTTGCAGCTCGTGCCTTCACTGACTTACAAGTCTCTGCACTGCTGCAGGAAGTGTAAACCCCAGATTAACCCCATTAGTATCTCTCTGAAGCCTATTTAATACTGTAACTAACTGCTTTCCAGTCAGGTTTCACAGCCCTTGGGTAGTTGCAGACAGCCTTATCGCTGTTCAGCTGGGTTGCATGCGTGTAGCTCTTTTCCTGTTTTCACAAGTATTTGGCCTTTCATCTCAGTAATTTTTGTTGCTTTGCTCAGTATTCAGCAGTGTTCTGGTAACACCGTTATCAAATCAAGATGCACAATTCCAAAATAATTATCACTTTATGCCTACATCTAGTAAGTCCCAGATTCCTCACATCTAGTCTGTTTATTGGCTGTTTTCCTTTCATGGTCAAGATGCATCATCCCTTTGACAATAGGTATTTTTACGAGGCCTTTATTATTTTTGTAAGTATTCCTGCTGCAGCAGTCCTTCTTAAAAGTCAGGAGGCATTTCGTATGTCAGATATTTTTATTCATTGCTGATACAAATACCTTCTACCTTCTCAGCAGCTTCTTTCTAGTAATTATTTCACTGCTGTTATATTGTAAAGCCATTTCTATTTTATTAATTCCTGTTGGTTTGTTCCCTTTCTCCTCTTCTGCTTCCTTTAATGGTATTTTAGTTGGATATTTCAGTTTTAGTAGTGATTTCAGATTATTTCAGAGTAGTCCTTTGTATAATTTTCAAGACAGCTGCTTGCTCTTTAGTAGTCATTAGGGTGATTTTATACATCTTTATTTACACCTTTTCGCATTTTTCTTCAGGCTGCTTCTATAATGTCAGATTTTCATACTACTTCTTTCCGTATTGCATATGCCAACTTTCTTTATTCTGCCAAATTTGATTCCTGCAGTCTAGTAGTTCTGTATGCTTGTTTTTTTCTGAACTCTTTTTTTTTTGTGGTGGTGAATTCAGATAATATGTAGTCTGTGTTACAGGCATCCCTATTATTTTCATGTTCTCAGTCTGCTCTCTCTAAGATATCTTCCCCAGGGACCTGGTCCTATCAACTTTTACTGATAACTTTTCTACACTTAGAAAGGGTATACCATATATATTTGCACTATGTTTATGATCCACCAGCTGTATAAATTTTGCAATTGTTTGGATTTTGTTGTTGTGTAGAAATCTTTGAGCAAGATCATACTGAAATTTTTACTTGTCCTCTTAAAATTGAACGACTTATTAGTTGGAAAGTAAAGTGTGTTATATATCTAGGCTGGAGAGAAAGATCACACAAAATATAATCATTAATTATGCAACTTTAGAAATGGTAAAGGAATCTAGGGCAGTAAATTTCAAATGCTGAAAAGATGATTTTTGGATACTTGCCAAGCTAGGAGAGATTGAACTCACTTTGAAAAATACAGGAAAGAGGGAAGACGGTGAACACTAATGAAATAGTCTACTTTAAAATCTAGATAGAGAGTTCCTCTCTAAATTCAGTTGTGGGTGTAACATTGAGACTCGTGGATTCAGTTTAACAAATGTAACTATTCCATAGCTATGGAGTAACTATGGGAAAAACATAACTAATGTCTGTGTTTGGAATGTTTTCTGGGTTTTAACATCTTTCAGTATTGATAAAGAGCTGTTGATTATTTAAAAGTGACTTGTAATATTAAAAGGGGATTAAAAAATATATTTTTAATCTTATGTTCAGGAGAGCCTAGATCTCTCAAAATAGCTATGAGAAGAGAGGCCAGATTATTAGTCAGAAAATAGACATTCTTGCATGTGATATGTGAGTGTACATATGTGTAGGGAAAGAAGCTTACAATGCATATATAGTCATTTGTGCATTCAAATTGACTTTTGCATGCACATACAAAATTTTGCTCATGCAAGAATGCATATATTTACAGAGGTATTCATCTATTTTCTGACCAACCATTAAGATGACTAAGGGGGGAAGTTTTATAATTACTATATCATACACACTTTCAAAAAAAAACCCAAACCATAGGATCTATTCGAATGAGCTCTGGGCAATATAAAACACTGACACACTAAACAAGTAATGTCATTAGGGGAAATGGTCAAACACTGAGGTCCCATCAGACAATGGAATAATCTGCCAAGGGAGGTCATGGAGGTGATAGCATGGAAACAAAATTTGCTTCAGTTCTGCCTCACTACTCCACTGATCCCAAAAATACGTGAGTTCCTTGTTTAGCACAGTCATCTTCCTCTTCTGTCACCTTTTATCCTTTCTCTGCTATAATAGATTTTCTGAGGAGCTATGTTACATGGTACTGTAAGGCCTGTGCTTCTCCATAGCTCAGGTGTGTCTCTTCAGCTCTGTCAGCCTTAAGACTGAATTTTTCAACTGGAGTTGGAAGAAACACTGCATGCCTATTTATTAGCCAGACTTTTGAGGGTTTGGTTGTTTTTTTTAAAATCTCATTCACACTGTGGATGGATGCAAATATATTCCTTATTATACAAGAAATATACCATTAATGTTCTTCTAGTTTGTACATGATTTGATTATCCTAGTGGTGTTTTGGAAGCTGATATTTCTTTCCTAACTGTTTTCAGCCTTGGAATGAAAATTACAGAAGTCCAAAAGGTCCTTGAAAAACTGAGTGTGTTTTCTGAAGGCTTGCAACAGTGTCCTGGGCAGAGCAGACGTACAAATGACTGAGGTTTAGATTGCTAAGCAGTGGCAGGAGTGCCACACCAGGCTGTGCTAGGTAGAGACAATGGGAGCAGATTTGGTGGCCCTGCAACCTGCTGTGATGCATCTTTGGCTGCTCCTCCAGCTTAGTGACTTGGAATAGAGAATATGAAGGGGTGAAAATGCACTGGGGCCCAGTCCTATGATGCATATTATCTACCAGCCCTTCCTTTCATAAATCCAGAATTATGAGGCTTTTCAGTGACAAAAGTAATTTTTTTATATACACACTACGGTTTACTATACTGAGGGTTTGTCCCATGTAGAGCTATTATAAATGTTAAGCTACTACAGAAAAAGTAATAGCTCTGAGGCATGCACATTAGAAATCAAGCAAACTTTTGAAGAGCTATGAAGAAGATACTTTTTACAGCTAAGCTCCAGTGACCTTGATAGTGTCTCCTGAAGATCATTTCCGCTGTTCTTAAAACCTAATTCTTAAGAGTTTCACAGACTGTCTTGACATTTTCTGAATAATATTATTCTTCCCTGCTGCTTTTAATGCAGACATGAATATGTAATTGCATATGCAAGAAATAAGTACAGTTTTACTGCAGACAGATGTCTTTTCTCCAGAGCAACTACTGAGAGACAGAAATCCCTTTGAGGCATGTATTCTTTCTGGAATTTTATTCCATTTGGAGAATGAAATTTCCCTAATCAGTGGCCATAAGACCAAGCTGTGGTTTGCAACATAATTTATTGACTAGAACCACAAATGCCTTGATAGTATTCAGTGATTCTCTGCTCTCCATCTTTTTTTGTTTCCATGGTTATGCTCCTGGGTTTGTTGAATTGGTTATATCCATTTTCAAACTGCATTTGCCATATTACAAATGAAAACAAGGGTGCAGTAGATTAATTTCTTACCAAAGTCATTGATATGGTGGTAAGTGTGGTAGATCTTGCTGTAGTGCATCATGGGATGATTCTGTCTATCCCATACCAAATAATAAAGTATGTGTCAAAACAGTGATTGAAACAGATTGCCGCTTCACCTTTAATGTGTTTTGATGGAATTTATGTTGTCCCAACTTGTTACTTACCAGCAAAGCTTGTATTTGAAACAGAGAAGCAAAGGCATATTTTGTCATATTTTGCTGTTTCCTCAATCTTCTCCATATCTCATTAGGGTCCATGCAAGAAATTCTTTGTGTCATTTCTGAGACCACAGCTGGCCAGCTGTAGGCTTTCCAGACTGAACTTGAGGCCTGCTGACATGCCACTAACATCAGCCAGTGAACTCAGAGAGGTGTGCCCAGGTGGCATAAAGATACACAATATCCCAGTCCCACTTGCCAGGGTTGGAGGAACATCATTGCCCAAAATTTGTTGCTCATCTGTCTGAAGTCAGTGGTAGCCTCATATGAGCATCAATTTCACAGAATCATAGAATAGTTTGGGTTGGAAGGGACCTTCAAAGGTCATCTACCCCAGCCCCCCTGCAATGAGCAGGGACATCTTCAGCTAGATCAGGTTGCTCAGAGCGCCGTCCAACCTGACCTTGAATGTTTCCAGGGATGGGGCATCTACCACCTTTCTGGGCAATCTGGTGTTTCACCACCCTCATTGTAAAAAAATTTTTCCTTATATCTAGTGTAAATCTGCCCTCTTCTAGTTTAAAACCCTTATCCGTTGTCCTATCACAACAGGCCCTGCTAAAAAGTTTGTCCCCATCTTCCTTATAAGCCCCCTTTAAGTATTGAAAGTCTGCAGTAAGGTCTCCCCAGAGCCTTCTCTTCTCCAGGCTCAACAACCCCAACTCTCTCAGCCTTTCCTCATGGGAGAGGTGTTCCATCCCTCTGAGGGATTTCTTCTTGGTTTTTGTAGAATTAGACCAGCACAATAAAATCACTCTCGTATTTCTTACGCTGTTGGTCACAGTGGCTCAGTGTGGTGTAAGGAGCTGTGAGATAGAGGAAGCTGTTAGGCACTGTGCAGCAAGGCCAGTCTCACCACAGGCACACTCCTGTCCTTTCAAGCTGAGTTTTCACTGTCAGTCCTTGAAACATGCATGCAAATGGACTTGTCATTTTCATCCACCCTGCTGTAACTGTCAGGGTTGGGACGATTTGAGACTTTGACTCCTCAACATGAAAAAGCTGAAGAACTCTGACCCAGAGGGTAATACAAAGCCTGGTAAAACAGTTGTTTGCCATATGTATTTCCTTTCAGCAATTAAGCCAAGTTTCATCACTAATGGCTTTATCGGTGCCTGTGGCAATCCATTCATAGTGTGGCTTTATGGAGATGAAGTTAACAAAATAATCCCATTACGATGCTTTACTGTGAATGTGCAGCTTTCACAGAACAATACATTATTTTAATTTTCTCTGTGCATTCATAATTTCTTCGTTTTCCCTTTTAAAAGCTTGCTTTCTTCAAGAGCATTAGAAACAACATGAACAAGATAGTCTGTTGCAGAATTGTATCTTGCAGTATGGAGCAACAGCAGCTGCTGCCAGCCCATTTAGTTCATCTAATGTGATTCCTTTCACTTTGCAGCCTCTTCCATTCCTACGGTTATATCACTGAGAATGTTTTCTGAATATTTGTATGTTCCTTCTTCAGTTCTGACTTCTTGGGAGTACAGAGTTGGTCTAGCAGCTAAAACCAGAGACCCGAGTATTGCAAGATACATAAATTCTACCAGATTTTCTAGAAACTCATGGTGTGGTCCAGGGTTCATCACCTAACCTTTTCATGCCTCAAATTCCACTCTGTGGCAATCTCAGGATGCTTAATGCAAAATTCTGTGACAGTGAAGAAATATGACTGAGAACCGTTAAAAACCAAATGCTCAAGATCAGCCTGGCTTTTAAATTGACTGAACGCGTAGCACTTCCCTTGGAAGAGTGTTCTATGCTATACCAGACCTCAGTGTTAGCAGATTTCATCTTGATCCTCAGTCTCAAATTTCCTACAGTAATTTTCACCTCTCAGCTCCGGTAACACTAAGATAATCATAAACCATTATCCAAGTCCCTCCCTCCTTAGTTATCACTATCTGAGCCACATTGTCTGTATGCAGTTGCCTTGTGAACCTGAACTCCCTCGTTAAGTCTTGACTTAAGGATGCCAGCAATGTGTCCTCTTTCAGTTTTGCACTGCAGCAAATGTTTGAAATAAAATTATTCCCAAGTACAAAATTCTAGTCCTAGCCAATGATTGTGGGTTACAACTGGAGTCAGTAAGCACTGGGAATTTTCTTTTCCCCCTCCCCTAAATGAGTGAAAACCTGGCAAAATTTTGGCAACCCTTTGTTGATGACTTATGACAAGCTGGATACCCACAGTGTTTGGAAACTGGGTAATAGCAAATACAAATCAGCACCTACAAAGTGTGCAGCTGGCCTGTTTGCACAGGCAAACAGGCAGAGGCCGCACCTGCCTCATGGGTAGGTGCCTCACTGAACATCTCCCGAAAATGTGTTCAATTAGAGAGGTGTGTGTTTAAATTGCTGCAGCAACCATCTGCTTACTGTGAAATGTGGCTGGAATCCTTAAAGAGGGACCGCGTTTCTGGAGAAAACTTTCAAATATATTAGCCTGAAACATAAGTTTTATAACCTCAGATTTGTTTTCATACATGACTGCTAACAGGCAAAGATTTTTTTTTACTTTTTAACAAGGGATCTTTAACCTGGTGTTGGGAAGTCATGATACTGTTTTGGTGGGTTTTTTTGGCACGCCTCTTTTTTTTTTATGACAGTGGATTATATCGTCATACGTGCAGAATTATGACTTTGCCTTTACACTGTGGGGAAGAAGCCCTGTAAAATGCAGTATCATTCAGTAGCACCAGAAGGAACATAGGAAATTACAGGCCAAATAAATTTCTTTCTGTATAAATGTTCTCTCTTTTCAAGTTTGCTTCAGTGTGAATGTCCCTCTTTAAGGTAAGGCCTTCAATATGGGGAAAATGTCAAGGTAGGTCCATTTTTAGGCCTAATAACCTTGAGGTGTCCCTTCAGTTTCATAATATATTTCCATTCAGTCATCAGTGCATGGCAATGAGCATTTAGCAGATGGGCACGCAAGGAGCTATACTGCATGCTTTTGCATGAAGTGTTACTGCTTAGATGAAACACTGGGGAGTGATCTTGGGACCTCAAACCCTCATGTACCATTGTTAAACATTGCACATTATTCCCCACTTGCTGCAGGTGTTCCAGGCATAGGAAAACAGTGGGCTTTCTTCTGAGAGTGACACTGTAGTGATTAATACTGGTGTGCAAAAAAAAAACGTTTAGAAACAGGAAAGAAGCTATATTTGTCAGAACAGTTAATATATATCATTTAGAAAAACTAAAGAAAAATGGATGTGGACTTTTGGGACAATCTTTTTATTACAAACAGCCATAACGGTTGAAGTCCCACCCTTTTTGCACACTGCCCCAGCCACAGGGTATCATGAATTAGAATATTTAATGTCAGCTGGTTCATAAAAGTTAAATTTTTCTGTTACTGGTTCAAATGTTAGCCAGGTTGCTGCTGATTGAGAAGCATTGGCTACCGGCAGGTGATGAAGTTCGAGATCTCAGTTGAGCTTGCAGTAGACCGTTGTGAGCAACAGCACCACAACCACCTGCATTATAGCTCATACGAGCCGGCCTAGCACGTGCCTGGGCAGGGCAGAGAAGTCTGTAACATTTCTGCCTGTTCCCTCAACAAAGTAAAGGTCCTTGGTTTCCAAAGCTTCAGCTAGCTTGGCACTTTGTACAACCACTAAATTTGCTTAGAGTGTAAGCATATGGCTTTCAAGGAGTTTGTATGCAGCTTGTATCACAACTTAGAGAAATCAAGAGTAAGTGAGCTGGTATTTTTAAGGGATTTTGGTTGTGTTTGGATGAACAAAGTTCTGTTTTCCCAGAATTTGCTCATTTGGTTAGTCTTGTTTTTTGTTTTTTATTCTCTTCAGTGTCAGTGCCTGCAGCAGCTGCTTTTAGCTGTGATTACCACAATACTAGAATTATAGAAGTTTGAAAGCTACTGCAGGTTCCCAAATATTTATAACTTAAGCAACTTTTATTATGCTTCTTTTGATTCTGTACTGGGGATCCAGCAGTATTTGTTTGGTTTTGTTGAGTCCTGGTCTTATAGCACTAAAATCTGTTCATACTGAATAATTAGGTTCATTTAACCATCTGTTAAACAAACACATATTGTTAAGTTGTGCCCATTGGGATGGAGTGATAAGCAGCCAGAGTGTTCCTGCTTTCTTTTTGGGCTTCCCCAGAATAAGACAAATTCAGTTTCACTTTTTGACTGCTTTAATCTCCAGTGCTATTTTCAGAAAGTAATCTAAATCATTAAGTGAAATCATCTTATCATGGTTACTTACAATACACTCTTAAGCGTTCAAACAGAAATATTTTATATTAATGCAGATAAATAATATTCCTGGGTTGGGCCTGTTTCTGATGTCATTGAAAGCCAGTGGCAAAACACCAGGTGATTTAAGAAGCAGTAGCATCTGGCTCTTTATCAGACAGCGGAGAGGAATTTATCAGAAAAAAGCAAAGACTTGTTGAAGGCTGGCAGTCCATGACTAGTCCCATTCACAGCTGGAGTCTGGTGAACATGGAGTAGAAGATGATCTTTGGCTTTGGGTTAATTTGTTGTGCAGAACCTTTTGTATTAGCAGTATACCATGCTAATGCAAGCATAAAGTTAAAAAGTGTCTTACTAGGATATTCATCCAAAATGAGCAGCAAAAATCTGTCAGTGTATGTCTACACAGCTCAGCATACTAGTGCAAAACTTAATTCCTTTGACATATGCACTAATATGCAGATGGTGGACTGAAGCAGCTGATGTGTAGGCACTTACCTTCAGTAGCAGGACAGGGAAGGCAACTTTAAATCAGAAGGAATCCTAGCACTTTGTTAACTGCTACTTTCCTGTTGTTATGCTGCTGTGCTGTTACAAGGGATTTTGTTACTGTGGAGGCACAGACCTTGTACTGGTCCTCAAAACAGCGTGCTGCAGGAGTCATATGCTTAAATTATGAAGGATAAGAGGAACACTCATTCTAGAAATTTATGAAAAACCTTAAGCACAGATCTTGTTCCCTGGTTTGCATGCCATATTCATGTTTGCAAAGGACCTACGGAACAATGATTGCTTTTGCCTAATTATGGAGTATAGAAAAGAAGAAGTTGAAGATCATGGCTGCCCATGACTCTCTGAAGGATTGTGTTTATATTTGACAAGAGCAGGAAGAAAGAGAAATTGCATTTGTGCCCTCAGGTCCAAAATAACAGCTCAAGTTCCTAGCAAGACGAGGTTCCCACCATGCAAAAAGCCGTATAAGTGAGAGACAATCAAGAGGTCGTAGATAATGATAGACAGAGAGATCACAATCCATGTACAGGAGAAGAAAAATAGGAAGAAAATTAGATGCATAGTGAGTAGAAAATTACTCAAGCTCAAAGCAGATCAGTAGCAGAACCAAGAATGAAATCCGTGTCACTACAAACTCTGCCATGTCTTACTGTGCTCTTTTAATAAAACTGTGTTCCAAAAAAGCAATTCCAGTGTCCAGATGAAAGGTGGAAAGCAGATATATTGAGATGCAGAAGTAGTCGGTGTTCATGCATAATCGTGCAATGACTTTTTTTTTCAGTCTATAGTTTGTATGAGTATGTGCAGCTTCAGCTGCATTCTAAAAAGTCACATATATCTTTATTTTAATCTGTCTTTTTGCAAAGGCTTAAAAATAATCATTAGATTTCAAAATATAATCTCTAACAATTCAGTAGTCTTAGAATTAAACCATCACTGTGTAGCTTTCTCCATTTTTATAAGGTGAGACCTGCTATACTGTTTCTCTGTATGAAAGCCTGTCATATGCATTACCCATGTGAAACTAAAAGCTTTATTCTAAGTGAGCTAGAGATCATCATCAAAGACCATGAGTTTCCCAAAATGTTTCGAAGAAGGCAGTCTTGCCAAAAACTCTGTAGCATTCCTACTCTATGGTGTATAGTGCAAACCATTCTAGTGTGTAGCTGAGTCTTGGAATGATGCTCCCACTGTACGTGCTTGATACTGCCTTCCTTGCTGTGGTGGTTCTTTGCGTTCAGTGTCACAATGCACATGTCCGTGCCTCCTCAGCAGAGGAGGGGCTCAGAATCAGAAGATATTGCTATATATTTGTAATTCCTTAACTTATTCAGGAATGTTTTCATAATGTGTTACTTTTCTGTAATTAAGTGGGATAGGTGACTGTAGGCAGAATAAAACATTGGAAATACAGTTGGTCAGTATTTATTCAGGATACATGGCAGAGATATGAGTCCTGAAATATTTCATTACATCATTCACCTATTCGCTAGCATCAAAGTCTCCTTAATTTATTCCATGTTTTTGTGATTGCTTAAAGAATGGAAAGCAAAGTAAACCTACTGATCTTTTACAGAATAAATCTGGTCAAATATCTCAGTGCACTGCTAGACTGTCTGTTTTTGGGTAATTTTTCAGTTATTTATGGGATGTCTCCTGGAAGTCACTGGAATTCTAGGGACATGTGACCTAGACATACCAACTCTCCTGCATCACTTTCTTCTCTTCTTTGAAAGTCAGCTCCATTTTCTGGGTATAGTCAGTCCTTTGTGCTAAAGTGCTAGTGATCAGGAAGACAAAAAGGCTTCTACACATGTATTTGAGGACTCACCAGGCAAGTAGTTCAGCATGTCACAGATGCACCAGCCCTGACTACTGTAACTCTGCTGTAACAATGGTTAAAATGCAATTTCAGGAGAACACAACTGGAAATGGACTAATCTTGGATGTGTGCCAGTATGTAAGAGGGCAGGTGACATTGGTGATCGTGACCTTAGAGCAGTTGAAGATATCAATGGAGGCTTGCCAATATAATGTGAATTAGAGAGGCACACATATAAAATCTGCACTACAGAGTGGATCATAAAATTTGCAGTAAGAATTGCATTGTGCAGATGAAGGGTGTTTTCATATGATTGTTCCATTACTTTCTCTTCTCATATTTCCTCCCCATCCCAAGAAGAAATATCAAATTGTTTCCCATGTTGTTAAACCCTCAAAGAAACCTACCATAAGGGAAAAATATAGTGTAGAAATTCAGAAGTTGGCACTCTTCCCCTGCATTTTTTTTAAACTCTAAAAAAATGCATGTATTCTGCCATAGCGTACCTTATGAGCAGTGGTTATGTTATGATTAAGTCCTAATGGAAGCAGGCCCTGATAAGGTGGACAAAAGATGGATCTTGAGGGTAAAGGACTAACCACAGGTGGGAATCTATAGCGCTGACCTCACCTGCAGCTCCTGTGAAATCTATCTCTGTCAATGTTTTACACAGAGATAATTATTGTGCTTTAGCAATCAGGCTATGAACAAAGCAGGTTCAGTATATATAGCTTTAGTGCTGTGTACGTGTTCATGCTAAAACTGTACCCAAGTATGGCCATAGGGAATAACAGTTTTACAGCAACATCTTCTGGGTGAGGTTCATTGCCCAGACTGCACACACAGGGTGGTTGTCAGTGAACCTGCAGAGCTTTGATTTTGTTTGCCTTGCTGTTTGTTTTGTTGTGGTGGTTTTGGGATGAAGCATGGGAGAAAGGCTGTGCAAAAGTGAAATACTAAGGCTGGCATCCTGGCCATGTAGTTGTTAAAAGTTTGTACCCCCTAATTGTTTAGGTTATTCCTCCTTCCTTCTTGACCCATTTCACATTCCTAGGAAAGATACATACTGTTTTAGTATAAAGGTGGTTTCAGTTTACTGGATCACAAATGATCCCTTTTAAAATTCATAGTTCTGTGAATTAGCTTGGTGTTTATTAAATATCTGTGTACTTCCATAATAGATTAAATTGTGGACTGCATAGGTTGGCATGCTTTTCACATACCGTTTCACTACCTGTTAACATCTTTATTGGGTGGAATTTTTTTCCACTTCTTTCTCTTAATTTGGCGTCCTTTACATCTACTGCAAGCATAATCTAGGAGCACAAAATCTCACTCTCTGCTTGGAGGTAGTGAATGTTGGTATACTTGTAAAAACTACTTGGGTTCAAAACCCTTTTTGTCATTGTAACCTTCAGTTGAATATACTGCAGCTTATGGCTGATCTGTTGTAACTCTTCCATATGTGAATAGAGCAATTAACATGCTGAAAAAATTTAATAACTTTTAAAGTTATTCTGATAACATATATTCATCACTTCTGAAATAAGACATTCTAGGAGATACTTCTAATACTGATACAGATTCTCAGGGCATGCAAATACCTATGAAGAGGCATCACCAGGATAAACAAAAGACAGGCCTAAAGTGTTGGGCTTCTCAGCCCGTTTCTTTCACAGTATTCATACTGAATTTCTATATGTATAGAATCAGTTATGTGCAAAAGTGAGAGCTCATTAGAGCTGGTCTCAACTTTTTAGAAACTACTACACCTTTATGAAGAGAGATCCAGTCATTGGTGCAAAGTGATCTCTGCCTGTGCTGCGGTTTTTGTTATCATAATGAGAGGTGAATGAGAGGACAGTGATATGTGAGGTTAGCCACATAGCCTTGTGCTTCAAACCAGTTTGTTTGATATCTTGAGTTTCCATTTGTCTTGAACAAAATAATCTGAAAATCTTATCAGTGACGAGGTAAATACAAAATATTTAAACTCTGTTCATCCTGACCTGAGAATTTCTTCTTGATGATACTGTGTCAAACATGGGAATAATTTAATTTATTTCTTACTGAAGCAGAATTCTGGATAAAATTCAATGATACCGTGTAATACATATGAGAAGGTGCAACTCTTGCTGCATGTCCTGTTCCTACTGCACTGCTGTCCCATGCCCCTGTAGCTGCACATGGAAAGCTGCAGCTGCTTCCTGCCCAGATTTAATGTGCCTATTGCGTGTTTGATGAGCTGCTGGTACAGCCAGGCGCTGCACTGGAAGGGTTCTCTGGTGAAGGTCCCCCAATGAATGACAAACTCCAGGATTTCACTGTGGCCTTGAAAATACATGAAGAGGCATCAAGCACTGCTATTGACAGAAAATTGCGGTGGAGTAAAGTTAAAGATGTTTCATTCAGTCATATAGAAAGGCCAATCTGCATCTGCATTTCTGTGCTGACAGTTTCTCAGACTGTGAAAGTCATGGATGAGCTTTGTATATATTTTGTGTCAAAAGGTCCGCTTACTGAAAAATATCACAGCACAATATTTTTTTCTTCCAGCATAATGGTTCATTGTTATAATGATCATTTCTGGCCTCACTTACTTGTATTGGCTGTCTGTTGTGGATTAGCTCCTCATTCTATTAAACTGAACAGAAATCTATTAATTGGTTTAAAGAGGACTCGTGTAGTTATATTTAAACAGCATATTGTGAATTTGTAGGAAAACCAGACTAAAATACAAAACCTAGGTTTTTGTGGCCTTGTTGACCACCTCCATCTTTTTCACCTCCTCTGAGTAGCCTTTGAACCCACTGGACAGTTCCAGCCCAACTTAGTGGAGCCATTGAGTTTGCAAAGGACTTGAAAGAGTTCTGGTGATTTTCTGCAAATCAAATGAAAATAAATAATGGAGTAGAGAGACATACCTCTTAATGCCTCCAAGCTGGAGCATTAATTTAATCCTTATTAAACAGAAGAGAGTCCACTGAGCCTCTTGGTCTCATGACACAGCTGATGAGGTGCCCAAGCTTTGCTGAGTTCCCTGGTTTGGAACACCGTCTGTCAGGTGCCTTCTTGCAAGAATTTCTGTGGCTTTTCAACACCAAAGGCTTCTGTCATTCACATTTGGTTCATGTGGTTAATGGAAGGAATGGCAAGTTCTAACTTTCTTAACGTATTTTCAGCGATAAGACCACCAACTTAGATTTCTTTTTTCACTGTTGCAATTCATATAGTGTCTTTTAGTAATCATTAGCAGACGAGGTTGGTAATCCTTGACACTGGAAAGCTTATTAAGCATGTTTTGGAGGTTTTTTTACAGCTTGAATCTGTAACTGCAGGTAGAAAATTAATTTTTTATTGAAATGGTAGTGAAAATAAAACCAGTTCAGAAAACCACTGTTTAATGTGTGCTTATTAACAGCATATGAAGTTCATTTTAATCTTTTAGTAATTATGTGAAAAGATTTAAGAAAAAAAGCATTTTGACTCATAAAACAATATCCCTTTGTCCAAAGTTGTATAGACCAACTAGGAAAGCTGATTAAATGGGGTTTTATGAAGAGATAGTATTTTAAAATTTCCAATACCTTTAGCTCTTCAAACAGAAGTGGTAATCTTTGAATAGAATAAAACATGACTTTGACTTAAAAATTGTCATCCTTGATGGGTAGTAGTTCATGCTAATATTTATTAATTCAAGGGGTTCTATTTCTGTAGCCTAAGTGTTACATCTAATCAGATCATGTCACCCACATGAAGCAAGTCCACCATGTCTCCCAGGATAAGCAGGTCACACTAGGTCAGTGCTCAGACAGGAGTCTTATGAAGCATTCATACTGCTGGGAGAAAAAAAAAAAGATCAACTAGCGAGCCCGTTTTCTGCACAGGAGGTAGTGAGTCACTATTCCTTCTCACTATGAGAGATACTGTGCTGGTGGAGAAGTTATCTTTCAGGTGGGATTTAGAATTGGAATCATGTCATTTTTAATCATTACAAGCACCGTGGCACTGCTGGTGCTCTTTGTCAGAGGGACTGTGCACATGCTGCCTGCAATAGAGCAGTTTCAGTGCAGTGTGGAATTTGGCACCTATTGTTGGAAGCTCTTGGGCAGCTGCTGTGCCCCTGCTCTCATGTAGCATTGACGCATGCTGAACACAAGGTGTTTGGGTAGTCTAGAGAGAAAAAAAGTAGGATCTGAAACCTAATCAAATTTCTGTGTGTTTGGGTGGACAGCTGTGGTTTTGGGGGTTCTTTGTTTCCTAGTAACCCTAGTTTCTTCAGTCATCTGAAACTGAGAAGTCTTACCTGGAAAAAAGTTTAAAATAATGTGTCCCAAAGTCTCAAGGAGCTGCAGGCTAAATAAACAGAATCCCACCCATTTAATTACTGCATTTTAAATGATGTGTTTGCCAGCCAATCTAATTATTTTTCCTTTTTTCTTCATGATCTTTTTAATGTTCAAAGTTAGATAATAGCTGCACTCTGTTTCCTTCATATACTCTCCTTACCTTTTAGATCGTTCTTTTCTCAGCTTCCCTGCTAGGAGACAGCCACAGCCCTCATACCTTCATCCTGAGCCCTCATGCTGCAACTATATATTGGTTCATGCTGTTGGCCTATAGAGTATTCACAGTGCAACTACATTAAAATAGCAATAGTAACAGAAATGTGGCCAGACCTGTTTCGTCCTACCAGATGAGGTCTTGCAAAATAGTCATAGCTTCAGGAAGAAAGTGCCTAAGTTGCTAAGGAGGGTTTCTCAAATCTTTCTGTTGAAAAAAAGCACTTGTTTTGAACTCTACCTTTTGTTTTGTATGGCTTAATCCACTCACTTTTGTTCCCTGTGATTTATTTAATCTCACTTCATCAGTTGGTTAGTTAAAGGCTTGCTAGCATGTCCTTGCAATCTTAGATTGCTCCATACTTGTCCTGTTAATGAATTGGGTGATTTACATCTATGCTGCCAAAAGGACATGGAATTGTTTACAAATCTGAGAAAGTAAAAAATTCAGTTTCCTTCTTTGGTCTTCAAGGTATATTTTAAGACATGCTAGGCTTTTAAATCTAAGCAAATATCTTTGGTTGTTTCAGAAGTGTTTGGGACTCAGAGTTCTAGTGGAAGTAAAATTATTTTTAATCAATAGGATTTAGGTTCACCAGTGTTGGGACAATTTGTCAGATATACTGATCTGCACTCTTTTTCACCTAACACATTCACAAATCGTAGTGATGGTTTTCTGGAGAAAGTAGCTATTGGGAATTAATTGCCCGTGATAGGCTTTGAGGAATTTGTCATCTTAATCTTCTAGCTTCAGCAAGGAAATAACACTTTTCATAAATACATTCAGTATGAAAACCTGAAAATAATATATACTGTGTTTGTTCTCAGCTATTCCAGAGCTTATTTGCCCTGGATAGCTAGTGGTTAAAGTGTGAGCGTAGTCACGTTTCTCTTGCACATAACTACAGTTCTGAATTTGAATTCTACTTTCTGCAAATACTCGCTTACCTCCTTCTGCTTTAGTGACTATTCCTGTACCAAATTCATTGTATGATTGTGTGAAAATACTACAGTAGGACATGGGGAACAAGAAGAATGTAGATGTAGTTGTAATGTAATGCATTTAAAAACTCATATGGAATTTCATTCTTATTTTGCAGTGTTTGCCCAAATGACTGGGAAAAAACATAAAGCACAAAGCTATGTCCCACATGCTTTATGCAGTTCAGAGTATATGGGTCCCATACACTTTTATGTCCAGTCTTTATGTACGAAGTAAACATTACAAATGTAAACAATATAAACATATATATATATATATATGTTTGTTAAGTCCGTATTCCTTTCCTTTTAATGGAATTTTGTAGATAGAGGTTGTGGATTTTTGGTTGCCTGTACTTAGAAAGT
The DNA here is from genome assembly GCA_013401275.1 of Pandion haliaetus. NCBI lineage: Eukaryota > Metazoa > Chordata > Aves > Accipitriformes > Pandionidae > Pandion > Pandion haliaetus. The sequence continues at coordinate 257,326 of VYZV01001875.1, read as the reverse complement.
ACTTGGTTTACAAGTGACAGTCTCTTGCATTTATATAGTCTTTTTTTCCCTATATCTATAAAGTTCTTACAGACAATGTAGGTGAAGGTTGCTGTGAACATTTTANNTTGAACATTTTACAATTGTGGGAGAGAAAACTACTTGTTTTAGTGCCTCAGTAGAGCTGATGAAGAAAATACATTTATATATACATTTTATAGGAAAATTTACCTACATTGAAAGAAGGCATATATTCCATTTGGAATGCGTTAATATAGTTTATGGTGTATCACTTTACAAGTCAAATAGCTATTCTATTTCTGGTATAATCTTAAATCTCAGACATGCAGGATGGACACAAACTTTTCAATGTGTCAGTGTGCCTCCATTAAGTATCACTCAGGTAACCATTAGATTTCATGAAACAAAGAGAAAAGAGGCAGTGTGAAGGAAGATGCTTGTTCCAATTCCCTGAACCTGTACATGCCTGAAATATGGTACTAACATTGAAAACATGAACAGTGCATGTCTCAAGGGAATAACCATGGGGAATGTCTTCCCCTGTAGCCTTAAGTTTTTTTTACATGTAAGTGGTCACAGATAGTCACTGTCATGAGTGCCCTGAGCACAACGAGTCGGCCTCCCCAAGGCTGTCTCTAGTTAATACATCTTATCCCAACCAGAACATGTACAGTTGCACTGTGTTGGCTCAATTTCACTGAAAGAACAAAGTGCTTTAGACTTCAACAGGGAAATACTAATGCCATTGAAATAAAGAGGAGTTCTGAGGTGGATTTTGCTAGTGACAGAATTTCACGCTTTGCCATGGTGCTCTGAGTGACATTCGGCTGCATAAGGAAGTCTGACTTGCCAATGTGGAGCTCAAGGATTTTGGACTGAGAGCTGTTGTGAGGTCTACATCTGATTTTAAAGCTGAGTGTAGCCAGATGTAATGAAACAGTTAACTTAGAGTTGAAACAGTAGGCTATATTGTGGGGAAATCAATTAAATCAGTTCACTCTGTGCCTCTGAAATGAGATAACATTATATTCAAACCTAAGAGGAAACAGCCATACCACCTACTATGCTAAAGCCTTTTTTAAACTAGTCCTAATCTCAGCTTCCTGCTTTATCATCATACTGCTATTCCTTCGCCTGTCAGAGACCTGTGAGTCTCTGGGAACTCATTTACAGTACTGCTTCTGTGGCCTCTCCTGAACTCATGTATAGTACTTGCTCCTGTAGCTTCTCTCATACATCTGTTATTCTTTGTGTGAAGTAGCTCCTCTTTTATTTCAATCATTCCAGAAAGTTCAGCCTTTCGGGGGGGATGGAGAGGAGGGAGAACACCTTT
>VYZV01001875.1:227006-253264 GCA_013401275.1 Pandion haliaetus | reverse complement strand
TCCTTCTTTGTAAAATGAGTGCAAAATGCCAAAAAGATTATTAATAATAATTATTATTATAAAGAATCCATTGTTTCTTGTTTTTCCTTCCAAATAGTCTTTATTAAAAAATGGAAACACATTTTTCTCCATAAGGTGAAAAATACTTCTCTCCAAAAAAGGCTTACAAATTACCTCTTTTTAAATTATGTGCAGAATAGTTCTGGCTAAACATAAAATGTATTCAGTTGGGGGGGTAGTTTTTTTTTATTGTGAGGATTTGTTTGTACAGAATTTTTTTCTTATGGATGTAATTTGAATCTCTTGCCATTCATTAGTGTTATTTCATCGTAAACATTATTACTGTGCCAAATGTACTGTATTCAAAAGGATGTGAATGTGTATTGTTTCGGAACCTAATAAATACAGTGATGTTAAATCTTGTTTTTTTCCCCAAAGTTTTCCTGAGTATTTTCTGAGAGGAAGAAAGAAAGATGAAGGATGAATATTTTCCTGTTACATGTTGTACAAAATACCATGAGCTTGTCTTTTAGGAGTGGACATTTTGCAAAGGAAGGATTTGTTAACAAGAACCTCATCTGTGAAGCACTAAACACTCCAAGAGAAACACAGGTAACCGTGCGTGAACACTATTTATCTTGAGCAATATAACATTTACCTCAAAAACACCAAGCAGGTGAGTTTACAGACATTTTATGTTTANAATGGTCACTTAGTTCTGACTGATCCCACCATTCTGCTTGGCTGCATTGTTAAAACTCACTTCAGTAGGGCACTTTGTGTACAAACACGTGAGACTGCTTTAGTCTTTAATTGGATTGATTAGAGGGATTAATAGTATGCATAAGTTTAATTAATTAGGGGCATAGAGCTTATTAAATTATTTATTTAATTTAATCTGTCAATGTGACATTGTCTGAAATATTGAAATATTTCATCATGTTTCAATTTGTACCTTAAATACTTTCCATTGTTATGGTCTAAAATTCTTAACTTCTGTTTCAGTAGATCAGCTATTGGCATTTTCTCGCAGTAATTCCAATTAACAATGTCCAGTTAGTATACCTAGCTAGTAGGCATACTAACTAGCTTTAAAAAAAAAAAATTTTTTTTGAAGAGTGTTTTCTGTTCAAATTACAGCTTTTGCATAAACCTCAGTTTTCTTCCTTCATGCTGAATCTTCTCAAAGTCGCTGAACATGTTTGGTACCTATGAGCATATTCCAAATCTTGTGTGTTGACAGCATTAGCATAAGCTTTGTCACACACATTTTACCAGTTAAACAACTATGTAACATCTTGATTTCCTGGGTATGTTTGGCAACCTTAAAACCGTACAAAGAACTTAATCGTCATCTTACAAACAATAAGCATCACTGGTCTCCAAATACATCGATCCATATCATGTTTTCTCGTAATGCTGTAACTGATGTCTATTAATAAGAGTTTTTATCCTTGCTGATGGACTGCAAAATTTGGAAAGACAGTAAGTAGTCTTTTGACGAAGAATGAGTCACGGCCTGATTGACTGTCCGTGCTGCAAATGTGGTACTAAAAGTTCAGGGAGAGAGTCTCAGCATGTAACTGTCTGCTCCTGTGGCTTTCCACACAGGAGCTGTTAGATCACTTTACAGTCAAAAATGTTTTTAGCCTCCTAGTAGTCTGGTCAGGTACTTGAGTAAATCAATATGATAAGCACCTAAACAAACTGATCAAAATCAGAATAATTATCCAATAGTGAATTGAAGTGTTGAATTGGTTGACATATCCTAACTCGAAGAAGCTACAGAAATTCAATTTGGGTCTTCATCTACACTGTTTGAGCAAAACAGGTTTTTAATTAAAAATACGTGGGGTGAACATGACTCATCCCAGGCATGAGAAAACAAGAATTAATTAGATCGGAGTGGACCTTTTTTAGGAACAAGAAACTTTTCATCTGAGTAACATAATTCATATAATCAAAAAAAGGTGTGAGCAGCCATACTGGGCCAAACCAAACACCACTCAGGTCAGGTATCCTGCTCTTGGCAATGGTCAGTAGCTTAAGGAGTAATGTCCACTGATTAGAAATCAAGAAGTCAGCTTTGATTGTAGCTATAGCAGTATAAAAGTATAACAAATAGAAAATACCTGTGGAAAAAATCTGAGAACAAGAAAGCATGAGATGGTATTCTGCCTGCAGCATTTTGTCTCTATGATGTTATGAAGTAGATGGTCATGTCTTTTATTATATTTAATATCCCTGAATTAACTTTCTTTTGATTAATCAGTTTTTGAACAATGTCAGCTTCTGGCGTGCAAAACATGCTGTGGGAAAGAGCTACACAGCTCAACTAATCATTATGTTAAAAATTACCTCCTTTTGTTTATTCTGACCCAGTCATAATTCCATTTTATGCTGCCTGGGTCTTTCTTTGAAAAAGAATAAATAATCATTTGCTATTCATCTTTTCATGCCACTCAGAATTTTATAAGTCACTGATACATCCTTCCTCAGGCAGTTCTTTTTCAGACTGAAAAGTCTTCACCTGTCTGTAAAAAGACTTCATAAAGACACATCCCATATCTTTCTCTGAATCTTTTCTAGTTCTACTGTGTCCCTTTTGAAGATGGGGAGTAGAATTACGTGTAATATTCAGTATGTGGATGCAGCATGGATTATTACAGTGACTAGTGTGTTTTGTTTTGTTACATTTTTACATCCTTTTTTCTTAATGCAAGTTTTTTCTCAATTATTTCACAGGCCTTCCGAGATTAGTGTCAGTTGTAAATCTAATATGCATGCTCTCTTAGATTCTTCAGTCATAATGAAAATAAGTTCTGTCCAGGACATAATGAAAATAGGTTAAATAGGAATTTAACCAGTGCAAAATGCTGCCTCATTGTAGGCTTCCATTTTAGCAGTAAACCTTTGATGGTTACCTTCTCGGTATGGTTTTCCTACTGCTATCATACCCCCTATATATAGCTATGTTTAGACTGTTTTTCCCTAGCTTGCTTATTAGAACATTGCGTGCAACAAATATTTTTCCAAAATCAAGATACAGGACATGTTCTACTCCCCTCCTATCAATACAGGCTCTTACTGCGTTCTTGAATATCCCTTCTTTTGACACGTTAGCGACAATGAAGGGGAGAAAGATGGAGGTTTTCTTAGCACTTTGGGAAAATGTATATATGTGCCAAAATAGTTTCCACTCCATCTTTCCTTTTACCTCATCATTGCTGTGGAAGCAGGAGATAAGAGCAGCAGCCTGAGGTGGAACACAAGCTGCCACTATAAATATTGTGAAATGATTAGGCAAGACTGTCCAAAATTTGGAAAAGCATTAAAGAACTTTCACGTTTGTACGCAGATGTTTAATCCTTGGAAAAAATCAGTTAGGAAGAAAGTCGGTGACCTGGGGTCTATTGCTGATTTGGGCAGTAGATTGAGAACCGAATTTGAGCATTGCATACACTTGTCATCACCATCCAATACTACCAGTTTGATCTAGTGTCTTATGTACTACAGGAGGTAGCTTGAAGGTAAGACTAAAGCTGCTAGTAACAGCAAGAGTCAGTGCCAGGCTGATGCTTGTCTGTGCCAATGTACATTCTCATTTCTCTAAACCTACTAAGACAAAATGTTACCCAAAGGTGCCATGCATCCAGGATTGGTGCCGCAAGGGGGAAAGTGAAGAACAGGAGTCCTGCTTTTGGCATAGATGAGCTGTTTTAGTTTAGTCACCTTATGACAACCTTTTTGGAATAGGCCAGATATTCCTTGAGTGACAATAAATACATCCCTGCTCAAATACACCTATCAGATGGTGACAGTTATGGAGAGACTGGAATGTCAGCACAAAGAATTGTGTCTAAATGTCAGAAGCACACTTGTTACTTGTGCTTTCACGTAGAAAAAATTATTACAGTTGCCTAAGCAGCCTCCCATTTTCATTTACACAAGTGGCATGGAGCTTGAGACTTTGAAATTGTGCAAAGGGAGAGATACTATTATGGCCATTTTACATATCAGCAAACTGAAACTAGGTGCTACGATGATGATTTGCTTCTTACTGTGATAGTGTAAAGTCAGCAGAAGTGCTAGGAAAAGAGCATGGGTGAACCTAGTCAGTGCTCTCACTGTACTGGCGTTTCTGAGCACAAGGTTTTCAAACCATGCTTCACTAAATACCTGCTGGTGATCTCCCGTGAAAGGGCTTCATGGCTGCTTGGAGTCCCCTTCATTCCTCTTTTCAGTCGCTAAGCCAAAAGACAGTCAAAAGTTGTGTGCAATCAGATACAGTAGTTGATGCATAAAGGAGGTGGGTTTTTTGGTTTTTCAATGGGATAAGCTTTTTTTTTGAAACATGGTCACACCCAGGCAAAGTTTGAGAACCTCTGTGTTCTAGGAAATCTATTTACTCAGAGTCTTTGGTACATCAAAAAAGAACATTTTCTGTTGATTTTTGGTTAATGAGCAGTGAGGAGTAGGCAAAGATATCAGGCACATGGAGACACATTTTTCCAAATAATGATGTGGTTGATTAAGGTGAGCAGATTGAGGGTCAAAGAGATCATGCGAATCTCACTTAGGTAAATGTTTATGTTCGGGTGGGGATCACTGTCCTGTTTAGAAACAAACTTAAGACCTTTAAACTTTACATGTTGGAATAATGTGGAGACATTTTTTCTTTGATTAAATGATATGCTAACCCCTTACATGCTAGTGCATTGCAACTGCACTCATTATCCTTCTGTAAGGGACAAGAGCTCAACTTCTAGGTCCTGAATTCTGCTGTTACGAGGCCTGCTCGCAGTTCATGATGCCGCTCTACTGAAGTACAGGGTTGTACGAAATCTCTCCAACACCACCTCATAGCCACTGAACAGAGGCCTTGGGTAACCCCAAGATCAGTCCTCCCGGAGTGTAGGAATCTCGCTGGAAAACTGGTGTTCTAGAGCGGATTTTTTTCCACACTTTTCCGATCCCAAATATAGAGCCAACTTTTTAAGCAGCTGTCACCACAAAACTCTATGTTTGGGCACTCTGAAATAACAGTCTATGATGCATATTCCCATTTAAAGCGTCTCTGGTCATAGAGACAGCCTGCTAAAATCATCAGTGTGTTCAGCCTACCAAATATGGACCATAAAGTGCTGATCCAAAGCCCACGTTACAGTGGGTCTCTCATATTGTTAATGGCATAGTCATCTTGCACTATAGATATGAGATTGCTGTGACCCTACCTCCCATTGCACATCACCAGTGCTGGCTTGGTCAGGCAGCAGCTGGACATATTGACTTCAATGAGAAAAGAAATGGAAAACTTTGCAAGGCACCATTATTCTGACAAGTTGAAGGGCTACAAAAGCAGCATTAAACCATCAGTCTTTAATACTACCAGAGAAATCACCTTCCTCCAGGAGGAGTCAGCTTACCTACAACACTCTCTCAATACATCCCCGCTGAAAGCCTGTGTACTATCAGCCATTAGCCTTCTGAGAGGACCCTACCATACCAAGTGGTGGACTGTCAAGATGCTCATCAGAGTCACGTTACCCTCTTTCACACTTGCTTGCTCAGGGATAAAAGTAACACACTGCAGGAGCATTTTGCAGTGGATAGTAATGCTGCCATCATGTATTTGGTTGACACACTGAGAGAGGATCTCCAGCTGCTAGACTTCAAATATGAGAGCTTTACTGAAGTTTTTGTTCTTGTTAATATTCCTGCCTGTGTTGGGAGAAGAGTCTGGGTGATGAAGAGGAGGGGAGAGTACTAATATTCATTTTCTGAGCTATCTAGCAATAATTTGAACCACCCACACAGCTGAACAAGTTGATTTCAGAGCCAGGGAGGTTATCAACACCAATAAAAAAGCAGTTGTCATATAGTTTAGACACTGTGCGTGGGCAAAAAACCTCCTGGTATATCACTCATATGCAAACTGAAAGTATTTCTACAACCTCTGACCCTGGTTGTAAACAGCAGATTCCAGGAATTCTGCTGGAAACCATATATTACTAAGGCAAAATTGTACTTAGCAATAAACATGCTTTCCTCAGTGAAAGAATCTGGAAGTGGAAGAATGCAAGACCTTGAGATTCACTGCTGATTGTGGGGAAACCGCTGAGGCCACCTCCTGCCTAATGGCTGGGAAAACACCCACCCTTGCGGAGCTCCCAGTGGAAATATGTAAACCAGACATGGCTGTCGTGCATGAGCACCTCGTTAACACACTATCAGGCATTCACAGGCGGGGCTGTGCAGTGCCAGGAGTGAGCGGACACATGATTTAAGCTCGCTCTGGCATGGAAGGGAAAGTCATTGGAGGAATTAAAAGAACTGCGTGAGAGGGCAGGGTGGTTATTTTAATGGCAGCAGGAGGACAGAGGAGCAAGTAGGTGAGAATGGGAAAGACAGAAAACACAGTAGCAGTCCAAAATGAAAAAAACCCCCTTGGAATGGGAGAGGTTTCCAGTGATCAAAGAATGGTGAGAAGATTGCTGAAAGGTGATTGCGGGAGGAAACGTGAATCTTGGATAGAAGCTACATGTAGGAGGGAACAAGTAGGATTCAAAGTGGATGTCTGTGCTTCAAAGACATTGTGCCCAAGCTACTTTTAAAATAGCTAGCGTGGGTACTGTTACCTGAGCAGTGCAGCCTCATGTTCAAGTATCTGGCACCTGAGGGAGGGGAGTTTACAATCAGCTGAGAACTCGATGTGGCTACTGATTACATTGCTAGGAATAAAGAGTGACCTGGTTTAAAGCTAAGCCAGGGTGTTTATACGCAATTTGACCTGTACTGGCGGCACATCTAAATGAAAATTCAGAGGTTGTTATGTCCATGGAAAAAAAGACCACATGATCTCTTCCATTCAGGATTACCACTCAGCCATCATCTCCTTCCCAAAAGTATGTTCATAAGGCTTTCACGTTCAGCTCTTTCAAGGGAAGGGCATAATTTTTAAATCCAGTAGTACAGTTTTTTTGAAACACTGCAGGAAATCCAAGCTTTACAGCCTTTGTCTTAAAAATGTAGGGCAGATCATGTGCTAGGGTTTTCCCCCAAAAAAGCAGAGGTGGATTGTTCTAATATAAAATCGAATGAACCTCTGTTATTGGTGCTGTGTATGTCCTCACACAAGGAAAATATGCGTGTTTCCTCATGATGGAAACATCAGCAAAAGGTAGGGAGATCATCAGGTGAAGAATTGCAATGCCAGTGTATGGCTACTAGCCCACTGTCATCGTGGTGCTGCACCAAATGGACAAAGTGGGTTTTTTCAGTGTTGCCCTTCCTATTCATTAGCAATGCAAGAAAAACTTTTCATACATCAAAGGCAATAAAGCATAACAATGCAACAAAACAAATATGAGATCTATTTAATAACTCATTTACTTCCATGTAGAAGATAGAAAATTATGCTAAAGCAAATACTTTCTGTATTCAGAGTACATTTTAATTTATAAACATTCAGACTTCTACTCTGAGTGATCAGGTTTTCAGAATGGAAAACTAGCATAATGTTACTGGTAGACCAAGCTAACAAAAGGGGTACTTTGCAAAATCTTTTTTTTTTAGCCCAGAAGGTCTTCGTAGTTGTAGTGTGCTGCGATAGACAGTTAAGCCAGCCTGTCAGCCCATGGTGGCTGAAAGGGGTGATCCTGTCCATCTCTCCCTGCTCTCAGCCATGTGATCCCAACTTTGTGGGCACTGTGCACCGGGATTCAAGTGTGCTAGGTGCTGTACTCCATTCTTCCTCTCCACTTAGCAGTTCCCTGGAACGCTGTTATGGGAAATGGTGTAGGACAGCACCAACTCTCTTATTTACAATGTGTAGAGCCTATTTAGCACACTTCACTGCACGAAGAGGGCGGTCTCCCTTCCTGCCCCTTGGAGTTTCCTGTTCACACTGCTGGCTTTGTGCTGGCTCTAGCAATTGCATGACCTCTTTTGAGACAATCCAGCTTGCTAACCTGATAGGAACCAGCTCACTTTTTTTCATCCGTCAGTTCTCTGCCATTTTAGAATGCTGAATTAGTTCATAAAAGGGTCAGGTGCCTCTCAGACAACTGAAGGCAAGTGCTGTGGTTGTGGAACTGGGAATGGCAAGGTGGGAGAAAGAGGAAAGTCTGTTCTTTGGGGTGGCAGAGGTGAGCAGTTCATCCCAGGTCACCTTACCACTTCTTAATTAAATAGACTCAGGGGACACCATTGTAAAGGTGAGAAATAACTGAAGGACAATCCTGTGCTGCAGGAAACCATGCTGGTGAATCAGTGTGGAGTTGCCCTGTCTTGGAATCAGTGCTGGTCCAGTGCTGGCATGATGAATTAGAAGATGCAGTTGCTGAAAAAGTAGTGGTTCAAATGTAGCGATTCAAATTACATAAAAAATTAAGTTCTTGAAAGGTAGATTTTTTAAAAAAGCACTAACAAGAAAGCCCAGTTTCCAGGCGAAATTCAATAGGGAATTAAGATAAAATACAAAAGTTAAAATGACCCACCCAACAAAAGTGAGGGAAGAATTACCAGTGATTCCAATCAAGAATGTCTTGTGCTCAGGCAAGCAGCCTGTGTTACCTCCAGGGCTGAATGGAATATTGAGAGGCAATGACTTGCAGTAAATCCCGAAAGGAGCCGTGAGTGACCAGATGTCATTTAGCCAACACACACCACCACTGACCAACAGATCAGCACGGGCAGAACACGGACAGAGAGCTGCAGCGATCTGTCAGCTTGCTTGCCATGGCAGCCACTCTTCCCACTCAGACATGAACATCACCGAGCTGGGTATGACCTACTAGCATACTCCATGTAGCCTTCACACTTGGACCAGAATCCAGAGTGATGCTGCAGACTGTGTGATCACAGGCACATGTTCCTGCTGCACTTACTTCTCCCTGAGAGATCGTCTGGGCTTGTAGAACTGGTACAGATCAGCACCCACTCTCCTACTTGTTGGATGTGGAAAGTAATAAATTATGGGGCTGACAGAGCCATAGCTTTTTAGTAAAGGGGTTTTGTGGTTGGTTTTTTTACAAACAGCTATTCTTGGATTTATTTTCCGACATGTAGACCCCAGAGACTCCAGGCAGATATTGTAGATCATCAGTTTGTATCTCTGCAGCAATATTCGAAGAACTGAGCATGCTTAGTATTTCACCAAAATTGCTGATGAACTAGCAGCTGCTTTGCTGAAACTTATCTTTGGTTCTGTGATTTCCATGGACTGGGATGGGGATTTATCAGCCCTTTCCAAGCCATCAGCTAACAGCTCAGCTACAGCCTTGGCTAGCACAATGATGAGAGATTTGGTCCAATTGTTTAAAACAAGAGAACTGAGAGCCTGGTCTGTGAGGTGCACAGCACCCTCAGGTCTCAGAAGGAAATAGAGTACTCAAATTCACTGGAGTGGAGGCATGCAACATGTGAAATTCAGTACTTCAAAGAGCCCTGCAAAAATACTAAGTTATTTGCAGCCCATTCTCCTCAATAATGTGGAAATTCAAAGGTTACCTATTTGAAGTACTGTCTCTGTTTTGTGTGTGCCTTGCTTTGGTTTTAGTCCGTTTCTGGCTATTTTCCCACTGATAATCTGTTTTCCTTTCAACCTAATTTTGTCTCTTTCCCCCATCTTTCTATTTTTTTTCTCCATGTCAACAGCTGGAGATTGAGCTGTTGGGTGAGATTTCTTCCTATATTGGACAGTTTTACCCATTGACCCAGTGCCTGCTGTGACTTTGGCTAAGATAATACAATTCATTCAGTGTCATTCACAGCAGGAGCAGAAAAGAAATTGTTTCATTACAGGAGCACAGAACAATGATGATACTACCAACTATATATAAACACAGAGCACTAGTTACCCAACAGCCAACATTTAATGGAGGTGAAAGGCTGGGTAAATTTCCTTGGCTACCACCATCTGCCAAAACACATCCTGAAAGAACAGATGCCCAATGTTGTGCTTTGAAAGTTCCAAAACTTGTGATCCAACTGTTGAGTTCGTATCCCCCAGACTGTAAATCACAGCTCTCCTAGCCTGCAAAATGATACCAGCTGACTGCAGGCTCAGAGTGAGCGAAAAGAGTTGCATCAGACTCCGGAAACAGTGCGGTAATTCATCTCTCTGATTTGGCAAAATGTTTTAATAGGTACGAACACTGACTGAAAGAAAATGCTGGCATTCTGCCTTGTTTTGCTACCTCACACCCCTTTTCTTCCCCACAACCCCTTTTCCTCCTCACTGCAAAAAGTAAGCATGTTAAAGGAAACAGATTTACCAAAATTACAATCCTGCATGTGAGCCAGCCAGTTTTCACAGTATTGAAGTCAATAGCATGTGCTCTTGGAACGCACCACTTTGGATATCAAAGAGAGATTTGATCAGAAGGCTAATGGGTGTTCTGAGCAGCAACATTTGTGCCTTAGTTTGCTCTGAAAGCTCGTTTCCATGTACAATAAAAGTAGCCATACACTTTTGTGCAACTGCTACCCAATACCCACAATGAGTGATTATAAGTGAAAGGAACTACTGATTCACTTAGTCATCTTCTGTCACAGATGCCCAATAACCAAACACTAATTGACTCTGAAATCTTTTTCAAAGTAGATCTATGCAAAGAGGGGGAAAAAAAATTACTCCAAATACTTGTGGTTTTGTCGGTAGCTGCTGTGACTACTGATCAGTCCTCTGCTGTTCTTTGGAGATCAGAAATGTGTTTTGAGATTCACAGTGGAAAGAGATGAATTGGCCTTGCAAACTTACCCATAATTAAGAAATCCGTATTGATACTGCAACTACCAATGAAAAACCACATTGTGGGGATTTTGTTCTCTGATGATCCCATATATCGTGTAAATAAAGAACAGAGCAGGTTAAGTCTCCTGCTAGGGTGACTCCTCCAACTTATGACTTTGAGACCAGAAAGTCTCAAATACATTGCCCCAGGTCCTAATATGCTTGAGCTGTAAATACTCCAGAATCCTCAGAGAAGCAACTGAGCTTGTTAAAGGAGGGACCATTTCATCCCCTTTTCCCCACAACTTCTGGAATAAAGTCAGCACTCTGCTACCTCTCCTTTCCTCTTGAGACTGAGATGAGGAAAATACTAATCTCTTACTCCAGCTTGGTCGAGGATGAGAAGAGCCCTGGTGCTTGCTCTCCTATTGTTTTTTGATGACTGGTGGCTGTTTTCCTGATGGGTTGTGCACGCTATTCCCTCTGCCAGTTTGTGCTGCTGGTGAGAGCCCAGCAGCTGCTTCCTCTGACCTCTGCACGGTTTGAGTGTCTTGTTTTTCGGCCTGCCCTGCCTTGCTCCCCTGGAGCGTATGAACCATTCTCTCCTGCCACGAGGCCAAGGGAACCTGGGGCAGCCTGAGGAGTATGCGCTTGCTTCACAGGTGCAGGTCACTACCAGAGTTGGGTAGGGCCAGTATTCGGAGTATTGGTGATATTCCTGCACTGGGAAGAGTAAAGGAGTGGTGTGCTTGCTAGACACCTGCAAGCTCGGGTGTTTGAGTAAGTGAGACCCTTAACAATGTTATTTGGACTGCAGTACTTTGAGGCATCTAGCCAGGATTTAATGATGTGTCTTCTCCAGTGTGCTGCTGGTCATGTCCCTTTTTATTTTTTTCCCCTTCATGTGCTTTTCTCTGGCCAACTAAAATTTGAAAGCTATAAAAAGAAGGAACTTTTTTACAAGGATCTAGAAGTGCACGATTTTTCCTCTTATTGTAAGTTTTAATATTGCTGATATCCATCAAATTTACTTGTTGCTTGACATGTCAGTGTGAATATATACAACTCGCTTTCCTGAGGATAGCTGAAGTGACAGATGATTTCATTGTTGGGTTTACAATAGGATAAGTACAATGGAGAAGAAGGGCTGACATCTGCTATGGTGATATGTTTTCAAAAACATGTATTGTCATCTCTTTCTTTTGTATGTTACGCAATGATAATTAGGAGTGGCAAAGTGAGCATCAGCTGGGCTGCTTTGCAGTGATTCAGACTTTCTACTCAGCAATCTGTATTGGCGCCTTCCAGGGTCTGACAGTGCAATAAGTATGTTCAGATACCACATCTTTCTGTTTCTGAAGTAGTGTGCTAACTGTGCAAAGACAGCAAAGGAACTGCTGTTTATGCGAACCAAAATCTAGCAGTACTTACTTAGGTCAGCTCCAGATGCCGCCATTCTGTCCGTGAAATGTCCACAGCATCATCCACCCTGGAAATATCTCGGGTTAATTTTCTATGCCTACTGTTTTCTCTCTCCTGGTTTTCTCTCTACCCTGAGCATGAAGTTTCTGTGACATTTCACGCCCACACCATACCATGGCAGTGAAAACTGTAATACTGTAATGACCATTCAATGACTAACCTGTAACTGAAGAATAATCTTTACATCTCTGCTGAATTTGACTCATATTCCCCATTTGAAAAACTGCTCTAAGTCCAGATACGATTGATGGGTAATAAAGTAACACAGCCCTCTTCAAGTAGTAACCTGTGTTCTCTGCTGTGGTATTTCCAAGCATCTTAGGATCCCACCCTGTGGGGGATCTACCTTTTTAGGTAACATGGTAGCTCTTGTCCTAAAGTCCATTTCTAATCTAAAAAGAAGAGCAAGCAGGTAGAAGAGAAAAGCAGAGGAAGGCATAGAGGGGCTGTAATTGCAAATGCATATTCAAAACCAATAGCTGCACTCATAGCTGTCAGCACACTGCAGCACTCAATGTGCATTACACAGAGAGAGACGTTGAAGATGGTGCTTACAAAACAAGAGTTGATTCTGTGTGTAAGAGGTAGACTGGGAAGAAGGTAAAGCATTGGCAAGGGAATCAGATGTTGGCAGAGAAAGAGGAGGGCTGATCTTTTAATGGGAGAAAGGTCACAACAGGAGAGGGCAGCTGAGTTGAGAAGAGTTTTCAGAGAAAAAACAGGGAAAAGGTTGCATTTCCTTTTCCCTCACTGAGCATTTCATTTTCTCCCCAAACACCCTGCATACCAGGTGATGACCTGAACACATTGTGCTCTCCAGCCTCTCTCACCACCACCACCCAATACCCTATATGCTAAGGAAAAGTTGTGTTCCTTGTTTTACACGCAGTGACTTAATGATTTATTCATTCAACCTTTACATATATAAAGCTATTCTCCCTACCTAGGGATGGCTGCAGTACCCATAATGTTTTTTACTACTGGCAGCAATTCTCCACGTGGAGGTGACCCACCTCCTGCTGGTCTTGGGCCTGGGAGGTTTTTCCCCCCAAACAGGTCTGAAGACACACATTGGGAGGGGTTGAAACCTTGCTCCTGTTGCAGGTGCAGGCTGTTAAGCAGCAGTGTGCATTTGGCAGGGCCATAACAAGCCCCAGCTGTGCCAAAGCCAGCACCAGCAGCTGGGGCTAATGAGAGCTGTGGTGGCCATGAGAGGCCCTGAGCAAGTCTTGTGATCAGGTCCTTAGTACAGGGAGAGGTTTGGTCTGAAGATGTGCTCTTGTGTCTGTCCTGAGGTGGGTTTACAGGATTGTCTGCAGAAGAAATACAGGTAGGAGAGCAAGTGGTGCAGTTGATCTTTGTGGTGGTGGTGTCAGGGATGAGTTTAAGGTGGGGGGGAAGTATCATTTGCACATGTGAATACTTCTTGAAGAGGCTGGTAAAATTGGTCCTTTGTTAAGAAAGATAACTTAATTTTGGAACCTGTCAGGAGAATTCAGTGTTCCCCTGTAAAAATTTTGATATGTGAGGTGTGTATTTCCTTGTTACAGTGTGTGGTCTACGTAAGCATTCAGGATTTCCAATGCTTTTCTAATATAATGAATATGAGGGTTTGGGGTTGTTTGTAACTGAACTATTTCTTGTAGTAGCAGATAGAAGTTTTACCTGGGCTTCTGTTGTGTTAGATCTTGTTCAAGTGCTTGTTTCCAGAAAAAAATCCATGCTTGTTTCCAGAAAAAAAGTTTTCTAGTCATCACTGCTAAATATAAGGTGCCTTGTGTTTGTGAGCTCTGTGGTAGGATAAAATATGGTAAAAATAAGTCATGTTACTTTGTTGTTATGTTATGAAATGAATTTGCTGATATGTAATGAAAGAATCTTATGTGATACTAAAAACACTAATGTGTGAAGGCTTTACTATACTTAAGCATAAACTGGATATAGCCTTCAGTCTCTCTTCTTAGTTGTAGAAGAAACTAGCCTCCCATTATACTTCACTCCATGTTGATATGTAGGGTTATTTTTAACTATTATTTTAATCAGAAAAGTAAAATTAAGAGGAGCTAGTGAAGAAAAAATTGCATCTCAAGATCTGGACATTGTGGTAAAGTCTGAAGATCTGTTCCTTGATCTCTGCTACTGATTTGCTATATGACTTGGGTAAATTCCTATGCATGTTCTGGATCAGAGGCTGAGCCCTGTAGTCAGCCTGTTTTATATGATTTCAGTAGTAAAAGGACAAAAGCTATGAGATGGGATCCTCTGGCATTAGGATCAGCCTATTCTTTCTCACCATGGGGATGATGAGAGAGCAGAGGAAGGAGCTGTAGGTGAAGTTTTGGTGTGCTTTACCAGTTCCATAGTGGCAGAGGGAGGCTGGTGGGGTTAGAAGCAGAGACAAGTGGGATGTGCAGGGCTGTGTTTCATCTTAACTGTGTGCAAAAACCACTTTTAGTAATACTTCACTGCCTCTTTGAAGGATTGAAATATAATTATATGTGTGAATGTTCATGCTAGCTTAATTTATGTTCAATTTATCCTGAGTTTAACTCAAACATTTCCCTTTTGTAAGAGAAGGTGAAATGTTTGATTGCTCCTCTGTGGTTATCCTTGCAGCAGGTGTAGCACCTGTGGTAGATCTGCCCTGAAGCACCTGGAGTGAAAAAAGACTAAATGACTAAAAACTTGGGCTTGATGTTGATAAAGGAGGGCACTTGTGGTAAGGCACTAACTCAAATAAACTCAAATAATGGGGGTTTCAGCCCTTGTCTGAGAGCCTCTGGAAAGGATATTAGTAGGATTGTCTGTGACAGTTCTTGGGGTGGGACAGACTGTGATTAAGACACATGAATGAAGCAGTTCTTATAATGAACCTGTCTTGGGTTTGTTGTCTGCCAGTGCAGTTGCTATTAATGTGGTGTGATGGACAGTGTCCAGAGCTGCTATCAGCTAGAGAATAGAAGAAAGCTAGTACATTTACTTCAGTCCACCCTCTTCGTACATTTTTCTTTTTACTGCTCAAGTTTCTTCTAGAGGTGATTTCCCTGTATTGGCACTTGAAAAGATGTGAATGTCTTTGTGTGGGAAACTGCATGTCGCAGTGACCCAGGGAACTTGTACTGTATTTTCTGTCACTGGGTAGTGACAGAAGGGCTGTCTGAACTACTGTCAAATCAGGTTGAGGCCAGCCCTTCTGTTACACTAGGAAGCTGTGCAGGACAGTGGTGGGAGGACTTCTATAACTGGTGTTGCTGGCTTATTCCAGCTGCAAAAGTGTCTGTGAAATTAGAGCCTGTGAGAGAGGATTTACACTCATGTGGCTTGATCTCAGAGAGCTTGCAGATGCAGGATCTTGTAGGCCAAATACTCTCTTACAGTTGCACTGTCTCCTCCAAGTTTAAGTCCCTACAAAAATGCAAGAAACTGAGAGTAGAAAAGCAAAGCGACTTAGATTTCTTTTTCTTGGTCTATACCTGTATAAACGTCCATCTTCTTACAATGCTTTATATGTCAATTTTCTGTTTTCTTGTGCTCATGAACCAGAATCAACTTGAAGAAAGGAAGATGAAGCTGAGTAGCAGTGTTTACTAAATGTCAAGAAATATCTATGCTGCATGTTTTTGCCATTGTGGCAAAGTCTTTGAGATTGAACTTGTTGAAGAATTATATAGCCTCTTATTCTTTGAAGGACCCTTTCTTTTTTTTTTTTTTTTTAAAATCATCCCCTCAAACTCTTTATTAATATAAGATTTAAACCACTCCAGTCGCCTAAGGTAAGGCTTTTCAAATTTCTGTAGGGGAGAAAAATCTGCAGACGATCTTATTTTAAATGCAAACTAAATGCTAGACTACATTTTGAATATTGCCTGTATTTGGTCAACTTTGTGGTTTTTGCTTGCACGAGTAAAAAGGCTCGTAAGTTGTCTTTTTCTCTTGGTTGTTTGGACAATCCACTGAAGTCTTTCAATCCCCAGATTGAGAAATACTTCCTTGATTCATCTTTTGTTCAATCCCTTGCTTTCTATTCTATCTCTTCCATTTTCTTTCTCCTTGAGGCAGCCTAGTTTGTCTCTTGCTTTTTTTCCCCACTTTCGAAAAATCAAAAGTAGAAAAACTATGTTAAAACTGCAGACTGCTCTCTTGGTGATTCTTGTGCCATTTGGTGATGGACTTGTTTTGTGTTGTTTTTAAATCTTAGTTTCAAGTCACATGGTTGTATCTCTGACTAAGAGCAAGGGTGGTTTTGTTTGCAGTGTGTGAAACAGTCCTAAAAACAATGACGCTCATACTTAATGATTGGCGCTATAAGGAGAATTCTTTAATTCCATATTTGAGCCTTCAGTTTGTCACTTGCAGTCTTCATTTTGGTATGTACGTGTGTTTCTGAACTGGGGCCTCTTCATCCCTCTCTCTCCACGTTTGTCCATTGTTTGACTAATGAAAAAAGATAACTGAGAGGTTAAGTGGAGAGCAAATTCAGAGGTAGAGAGTTCTTAATAAAGTTGTCTTTATTGCCCCTTTGGGTGGTTCTGCTAAATAGGACTGGAGCGGCATCAGAGGCCACGGGGGTTTGGTGGGGCAGTGGTGCTCTGAGAGGTTCTCTGTTGATGATTTTGGCCTGGTTTTGCCCCTTCTGTATGGGAAGCGAGAGGGCTCTTGATGTGTATAACTGACAGCTTAATTACCCAGAACTTACAGTCTACATCTCCTCTTTGTCTTCCTGTTTGGCTTTTGACAACACCATTTAGGGCTGGGTGGCAGCAAGACAGACAGAAGGCAAGGTGCAAGCTGTGGGAGGAGACTGGGCATACCTTTCCTGGAGATAGCTTGCTTATTCTCCCATTTACTTTCTACTCCCTTTTTACTGGTACAGAGTTGAGTTGTGCTGGTTGGACCAAACTATGAATACCCCCATGTTAAAGCTAAATCTTTTTGACAGGCTCTTTTTAACCTGCATCTGTTCTTCCATGGCTGAACGCACAACTGCATGGGCAAATGTACCAGCAAAATGTGAATGAGAGCCACCGAAGAGCAAATGAAAAAGAGTGAGGAAAAGGGACAAGGGGCTGCTAAAATTGGTATTGCTGCTGAGAGATGTGCCTGTCAAATCACAACACAGGAGTGTTATTACAGCAGCAGAGCAGTATGGGGTGTCCTAGAGATTCACCAAATGTGCCTCTTGAATTGGTTGGAGGGGCATCTGTCCTCCCTTGTTAAGGCTCATTAGCATGCATAGTCAGGAACATAAGAGTTTGGTTATCTTTTATCTGACTAGATGAAGGCAAAAGTGCTTTTTACAGTCACAAAATGTCATTGCCCTCTTAGAAATATAGCCCTGCTGGGTAAGAGAGTGATTTCTTCTAATAACTACTCGTTTTAGGACAAGTCAAGGTAAGAGGAAGACAAGGAAAATGAAAATTGTTCTTATGCTGCATACTCAGTAACACTTGGATACCTTGCTGCTGCGTTCTCTAAAGTCCAATTTCAGTAATTTTCATGTGCAATCCAAATACCTGTGCCAGGTATTTTGGTGGCCAAAACTGAGCACAGAGGGTGTTCAGCTCAGAATAGCCAAACACTTGCTAAACATCATCTCCTTAGAGAATCAGTTGCTAAGAAATGTTAAGTGTTGGCGTGTATCTGTAATTCTACCAATAACAAGGTATTGTCAAGTAAAGCTAGACCTGTGAAGAAATTTGGTCATCTGCTGGGGATCCATAAGATGAGATCCCTCTTTTATGATATGGTCTATGATCGAAGAAGAAGTGGAAGCAATTATGGTCTATTTTGCAGCAGTCTGGATGTAGGAATGCTCTTGGATAAAGTGCTGAGAACCAGTTTCTTCACACCCCTATGTTGCAGGGGCTGAACAGGCATCTCCTGCCACTGAGGAGGAAGCCCCGGGTGTCTTCTGACACGTGTTGCCTGTTGAAATCCTGCTGCTGCAGAGGTAAGAGGGAACAGCACTCTAGTTAAATCACTTGAATGGGAAGCTGTAGGGTCCATCCCCTTATTCAATGCTCCTGCATTTCTTTTGTTTGTTTGCATTAGTATAGTGAGCAAGATGCAAAACCAGGACTCTTGCTCAAGTGCCCTAAACACTATATGACAGATCAGGCTGTATTTTGACCTTTGCATTCCTGACTGTATGATGCCGCAATTTCTAAAGGAGGGATCAGCCCTGTGGTTGTGCTCTCTTGGGAAGAAATCTAACTGCTAGGCTGTTATACAGAAGCTGGATGGTGCTACTTAGTACCCTAACTTTTGTCTCAAAGACCAAGTAGATGCATTTTTATTTTACTCTGTTGATGTGTGTTAAGTGCATTCAGGATGTACCTACCTGTTTGGACACAGGAGGCCCTAGCTATCACTTCCTAGTGTCTGGATTACACTGTGATTTCAGCTGGGGCTAGCCAGAATTAGGTCAGACAGGGCATCTGGGTGGATGCAAGAGCAGAACCAGGGAAGTTTGGGCCAGAGAAGAAGATGCCTGACCTCTTCTGGCCTGAGGCTGCTGCAGAACAGTATCTCTTGGATGCTTAAGGAGGGGGTGGGGGTGAAACCTGTGTTCTAAAGTCTTCCTCTCTTTTTACACCTGATCATCACTAACAGACCCAGATGATCTGTTCCAGGTCAAGTATACTTGACTTTTAAGGAACAAAATTTATTTTCCTGTGGAGCCCTGATTATCTCAGATGTGTTGCACAGGGAATGTGAACAATGCAGAACTTAGTCTGTACTTTGCTAAGGTTATAGCTCACATGAATGTGCCCCCCAAAATGAGGAAAGCCCTTTTCCTTTGATGGTAGAAATATAAATACCCTGGGCTTGAGACATTCACAAGTGGGGAATAACTTGTCTCCTAATGACTGGAAGGTGCACAGCTTCCACTGAAGCCAATTTGAAGTGCCTCACAGAAATCAGCAGAACACAGTTTCTGGGAAATATTTGGAAAGAGAGAGGATTTTTGACAAGAGGTCTGGGATCATAAGTGTAATCTGAAGTAGTTCCCAGAACTTTTTAATGGGACTCAATGTGCTGCAGGGACATGCATGTCCCCTACCAGGATTCCATCCAACCTCTTCATTGAGCAGTGTTGTAATTGCAGTATGAATTAATTGCTGAATGAAAATGAATGAAAGATTGAATTAATTGCTTTTATAGCTAAAGAGTAGATAGCATTTAAGTGGGTCAGATGCACAGTGCTTACTCAAAGCTGTTCTTATTTACTGTTGACTTAGCAACATAGTTATGCGACTTTACAAAATTGCAAGTTTGTATGAATTTAAAAAAAAAAACCCAACCCAAACCAGATCTCTTGCCAGCTGGGTATGGATCTGTGTTGGTAAATGATGGAAAGTAAATAGCAAATCATATAGTGTTGTGTTTGTAGTTTTGTCTCTGGTCTCTGCAGCCAACTACCTTTGAATCAGGAGATAAGAGTACATGTAGTTCATGGATGTTTACAGTAAATAATGTGACATTTTGGAATGTGATACTGCAGGCAATGCATCATTTCAACATAGTCTTCACCAGTACTTGCTCCAGAGTACTTTTAGGGTGCAGTAGCCTGTTGGGCCTCAAGGAGGTAGAAGACATAGGTTCATATTTAAGTTCTAAATCATACAGAAGAGGAGGGGTTAAACCCAAATCCTCTGTATCCAAAGAGAACACTCCTTTAACCCTGGTTAATTTGGAGCCTGAATGTCTCAGTTTTTCATGGAAAGGCTATCTATTTAGACATCTAGCTCCAAAGGGGAGAGCCTGTGGGGTATCGGGCACTACTTTCTGGGATTCTTTTTTTTTTCTAATTATTTTTATGAAAAAGGGGCATGCATCTAGAAGATGGCTCTTAGCTGCAGCTCTGGGCTGTGTGAAGGAATAACAGCCTAGGTGACAATATCCAAATTCATCCCTGCTTACAGCTGTAGTTTTAACTTTCCTTAGCCCTTTCGGAGTTGCCTGCGTTACTGAGTGATGCTGCCTGTAGATGCTGGGGTCCTCTTAATTGTGATGGGGATGGATAAGAGCAGCCCAACAGTGCAGAGCTTTGATCTCCCAGGCTTAATAAACTTTGTTTGAAAGAACTGTGGGTCTAAAAAGACTGACTTTTCCCTTACTCTATACCTCGCGCAGTTATTTTCAGCTGGATTAATTGTTCAAAAGACTGTGCTGTTCAAATTTGGTGAGTGCTGATTGCCTGCCTTTACCCAAAATGAGAGGACAAGGGGAAAACAAATAGGGTCTTGTACTTCCATGCAAAGGTTTCAAATCAGGAAAGAAGGCAAGCTGCTTACAGGTGAAAGCAGCAGAGTATTCCAAGTAGTGAGATAGCTGATGTAAAACCTTTGCTCTCATTCCTGAGGCTTTTGGCACACACTAACTTTCTTCTACCTGTCCCTCCCCCATACCAAGTGGAGCGCTGTGGGGCTGCCCTTGGCTGTCTGCCTTCCTCACCAACCCCTTCTGGCAAAAATTGCCATCCTGTTTCCCCCACACACACACACAGGAAAACCATTTTTAAACCCTACAGAGCTGATCTTAAAACTATCAACTTCAGTGGTCACTACAGAAACTTTAAGAATATTTTAGCCAATGTTAGTGCTTCAGTCTTAGTTTTTCCTGAGTTATTACTAGCCCTTGAGTAATGATGCCCTCTTAGGTCTTTAATTTGATTTGTGCTGTTTAAAAAATAATTTTCTAGATGGAGGTTGGAACAATGCATTAAGATAGTCTAATCTGACCCCTCTGCAAAGAATGCATGTGTGATCTTGGCCAGCAATGCCTGCAGGTAACCCAGTGACCTAGTGTGTATCTCAGAAATTTATGCTCCTCAGCCGTGATCTGAAGATTGTTACTCCTGGCCCGTTTGTTGCAGCCTTGGGTAATTTGAATTTCTAGTAGTTGTTTTCCCTTTGTCTAAGAGATGGAGCCCTCTAGTTATAGCTACTCTCTTTGTGTAAGTACCTGTAGATTGTGATCAAGTTAACTTTTGACCTCCCCTTTGATAAGTTAAATCCCCAAATCATCCTCACTGTGAGAGGCCTTGTGTCAATTTTGTATCATCCTTCTAGACAATTTTTTTTTATAGAGGGGGGTGGGAATGGCAAAGGGTCAAATTCTTGGTAAAAGGAGCTCCTGTGTACTAACTTGTATTTCTAACATGGATGTACCATGGCCTTTTCCGTATTCATGTGTATATGTTGGTTTATTGAGGTAGTTAAACATTAATATTCCCATTTCACAAACTGAGAAACTGGAGCTGAGCAGTCAAATAACTTATTCAGGGTCATGCTGTGATCCAGTGATACCTGCAACCTTTCTGCTGGACATCTGTTGCAGTGCTACTGCTCACATCTGAACCTGAATGTTCCCTCCACAATGATTTTGAGATGCTAGCTGTTACCATGATGTGTACACATGTGCACTCCTTTGTTAACAAAAAAGCATCAAATATTTGTTAGAACATTGTTGAAGTTTTGAAATCCCTATTAAGACTGTTAAAATTTATTACCTTTTTCATACGTTAGGGAAATATCTCATTTTGTCAGTGCATATGCTTTAATTTTATCTTTTTACAAATACTCCTTGCCTCACTAAGTATACAGAACAGCAGCAAAGGTATAAATAGCCAAAACCAGAGCTGTTGACAAAAACATTAAAGCAAATTCAGCTTGTAATTGAAAAACGAGTGTTAACATTCTCCTTCCAAAGTTATTCCGTGAAGTGCCTTTGCTTTTGAAGTATTGTCTGTAATTGACATCTGGGTTGGACTTCTGTCATCAAACTGAGAAAAAACAGATGATCTGATATAAGCAAATGTATGTTTTGTTTTCCTTTTAACAAACATATTTAAATAACTCGCATCAATAGGACCTGTAACTATGTACCAGCACGCATATTACTGAGACACCAAAACTTGAAGCAATGTGTAACTTGGAACAGGCTTTAGAGAAGCTTGCAAATCCAGTTGGCAGCATCTAGAAGGAATATGAATATTCTTACCAGGTTGTGACCTTGTAAATTCCTTTATAGGGCATGTTCTTTGTTAATATCTCTGAGGCCAAGACTGTTGCATTTCAATGCATTTAAATTCCTTTCCTTTGTTTGCCCCTGGAATGTGTGTTTTAGTCACCTAGCTATTGAAGGCTTGGATGCCTTTTTGTCTCTAACCAGTCCTAGAACATTACTGTCTCCATGGCAGAAGAGGACAGGTATGGCTGATAATAATATCTATTTAACACTTTCCTCAAATAACATCTGAATAGGAGGAACAGGAAGTCTAGAGCTTGCTCTCGGGTAGCTTTCTAAACTTCTGTGACAGTGTTTCAGACCCTTGTTAAAAATCACTAAGGGGTGGGAGGGAAGACTAATATTTTCTTAGTTCAAAGGGCTCCAAAATGGATAATCCAGTTTATCAGAAATTCAGTTTATTCCCTGACCAAGCAGGTTGCATTTTGGCAGAAGCAAACATAGTTTATAAAGGCCAGCTTGTCTAATCAAGAAGCATGAGGATAGCCAGGACAGACTTTTAAAGGACCCAGTTTACCTAACCGGTGGAAGTAATATTTCTTTTTTTTTTTAAAGTAGAGTTTTACCATTGATTTAAGAGGGAGGTAAACCAAAAGACAGCTGAGAATCCTACTTGGTATGTATATACATCTTTGGGGTCCTAGAAAAACATGATTCATAAATCTGTGCTGTAACACTTGCAATAAGTCTGTGAAATCAGATGTTTGATTCAAGCTACCTGAACAAACCCAAGCAACAGGGGGTGAAAGGATGGATGACCCCAAATATGTTCTTTCCTTATTAACAGTTTACAAAATGCAGGAAGGATAATCTCATCAAATCACAGTAAATAGTTCAATATGTTCTTATAGTTATCTCATATCTTGTCACTACTAGGACTAGAGTCACTAGGATTTGAGTAAAGTTGGGTTTATTATTAACCAAAGCTTATGTAAGATGTTATTGCATCTGATTCTATTTCTGCAGTTACTTGGACTCTGTTGATCTTTCAGGCACAAAATGCTGCCTGTCTAAGAGTGGTCATATGAAGCAATTGTAATTAGCACTGGCTGGGCAGCGCATTGGAACTCACAAGGAGGGTGGTATAGCCAAGCTGTGCTTCCTACAAACCAAAATGTGATGCCTTTGCTTTTCTGAGAGATTTTGAGGCAGGGCTGCGGGGGTCCGGTGAGGTGTAGGGGAGGATAACACCATTTATGCTGCGTGGCAGATTTGAGCTAGAAGATGGCGTAAGCCCTGCCAGCAGGGTGCCACTGCCACGGCTGGGAATGAGATCCTTTGAGGTGGGTGCCACCAAGTGCTGCAGCACCTGAGCTCAGGAGAACCGGAGGCTGTGCAGGATCCTCATCCTGTGCATGTAGGGTCCCAAGGCAGGGCTCCTCACAGACTAGCAGCAGAGTGCCTTGAAAAACTGCACGTGCAGAGGAAACAGGACAGGGTATGCAGGCTTTCCAGGCAGCTTGCTGGCCTTTTGTAGGAGGCTAGCTGTGTGGCAAAATAAGTGCCTCCTGGTCAGGTTCCCGAGCTCTGAACCTTTCCAAAGGGTTATGGGAATTCTCCAAAACAGTACCAGCCTGCAGGAGCCTGGCAGTGTTGCCCTGCACTGCACAGAGTACACCCTTGTGCAAAGCGTGGTTGGTGTGGGATCAATGAATTACTACTCTATGCAACAAGGTGTCAGTTTGGCCTTTTAGATTTTCTCAGTACCACCACTACTCTGGTGATTGTTTGGGGTTTTTTTTTTTCTCCTTCCTCCCCCCCTGGAAGGCATAAGTGGGAACAGGAGAGCACAGGCAGGACAGAGGGAGCCAAAATCTCAGGATGGACATGAATGGGATTTTTCTCACGAACAGGCATAGCCCTGCTGTGAATGATGGGATGTGGAGAATAACTCCTGCTTTTTTTATCTCTGCCCATCCCCAAACTGCATGATGGCACTGAACTCCATCTCCTCCAGACAGGCACATGGCACTGCAGTCCTGTTGCCCTGCAGCCCCTGGCCTTCCCTGCTTCCCCAAATGTGCCAGTGCAGCAGGCGGGTTGGTCAGTTCTGGCATGTGAGGTTGAAGAGCTGTGAAAAAAAGCTGTGATATTGCCTTGTGAGTGTGAGGGGGGGGGGGCACAGTACCCCACACCTACATGTCCACCGCAGCAAGCGATCAGGATATGGAGACTTTTGAAAACAGCCAAAGGCTTCTGGCTGCTGTGAGTCAAATACATGGCACGCTTAAATGTGCCATGCTTGTGTGTAGCCTGTCAGAGGAGGGAAGACCTTTTTTAACCTTTTGGGTTTGCCTGCATCATAAATATATAT
Source organism: Pandion haliaetus (assembly GCA_013401275.1). NCBI lineage: Eukaryota > Metazoa > Chordata > Aves > Accipitriformes > Pandionidae > Pandion > Pandion haliaetus. The sequence continues at coordinate 228,701 of VYZV01001875.1, read as the reverse complement.
AAAAATAAATATGTGGGACGTCCTTAGACTTTTCAATCTCTGCTGTGTTTTATCCCGCATCAGGGGAGAGAGGGGGAACCAGAGAGGTACAAACCAGGACCCGTGGCTCCTGTATGGAAATGTACATTGATTTATGGTGAGGGATCCCACTATCTCTGATCCACTTACCTGCAGGCAGCCAGCATGCTTCACTGATGCCGACACCATAAGTATAGCCCTGGTGAGGCATCCTTTGCCATCAGGCAGCAGCTGGAGCTCCTTGCCTGTTGCCCTGAGGGTGGCTCGTACTGGGTTTCTCCAACTATCTACATAAACGGGCCCAGGGTGAAATTGTGCCCTTAGAAACCTGGATGTTTTGCTGACTTAGGGCTCAGTCTTGCTTTCATGTCTGCCTCCTACTCCTCCTCAGGGTTGAAAACCTTCTGGGGCATAAGAGCACCTCGAAGTGTGCAAAGTCTGAAGTACATGTCACTGGTTTCGAAAGGAAAATTGCCAGAGCGTGTAACAGCGGTCAGTGGTAGAACCTGCAGCAAAAAGGCAACTTATCTGTGCCAGTGACACAAAAGTATGTGGTAGCTCCCTCAGGTTTTTTCTAAGCTACTTCTGGGGTTTTTTTTGTGGTTCCTGTGTGTGGGGTGTGTAAGTCAGGGTGTGCTGGAGAGCCCCAGAGCTTGGAGCTGCAGCTGTGGGGCACCATTAGTTCTGTTTGACATCTACTAGATCAGGCTGTGAGCACCTCTGGAGAAAGGAGGAGAAAATGGAGCTGTTGTGTGAGGGTTGGTGCCTGACTTATCTGAGTCACAGGCATAAACAGCTGAAGGAAATAGGCTGGTTGATGTATGTGCTGTTGCTAAATAGTGTTCAAAATGTGAAATCTGTCTGCTTTTCCTGGTGGGGGGAGGGGGGGAGAGGAATCTGTTTTTCATCTTTCTTCTCTATCCTGCTATAAACAAAAAAACCAAACAAACAAAAACCAAACCAAACAAACAAAACAAATTAAAAAAACTTCCAGGACCCTAATTATCTTTTAATACCCCTTTGCCAAGCTGGATAGAAATCAGTCGAGTCCAAAAGCTATTTGAGGTGGAGGGGTGGACTGAGAGTTTAATTACATTTTAGGACCATAGTATAACAATTCATGTTGGAAGGGGCTTCAGTGGATCATCCACTCCAATCTACTAATGGAAGCAGCGTCACCTATTTTAGCTTGTGAAACTAGGCTATAAAAAAAGCCAAAGCAAAGAATCTTATTGACTCCAAGTCCTGCAGTAATGACTAGAGACCAGAGTGTAGCTAATCTATGTATGTGTGGGTTTTACACAAGCTGTGATTTCCACAGAGCAACAGGCCCGTTCCTTGGGCTTTTATTACCAGCTGTGCTTATGTCTCCTGACCCCTCTCTTTGGAGCAGAGAGGGATGGGTTGGATCTGAAGAGGGACGTGAATGGTCTCGAGGCCCTGGCTTAGCTCTCACTCTTAGCTAGCCGGTGAAGCTGTGGTGGGATCATGGGGGCTGGCATTTTGAGGGCTAACAGAGCACACTTCCCTGAAATGCTGGTTGCAATGGGCAAAATCCTCAAGAGCCTCTCTGGTAGAGCACCACCATTCACAGGGAAAGCAAGTTGCTGCAAAAAGCCAAGCCCTGGCCCTTTGGTACCACTCAAAATCTCAGGAAAGATGAAGGGGTTTTTCTGG
>VYZV01001875.1:215188-226413 GCA_013401275.1 Pandion haliaetus | reverse complement strand
TGTGTGCAGATAAGGTGGGGGCGGAGGAACTGGAGGAAGATTTAATGTAAAATGGTTCTCACTGACATGAATGGAAGGATATAATATGTAGAAAATAAATGTTACTATATTTGTGTATCTGTGTGCCATAAAGTTGACAGATGCCAAGCTTTAGACTAGACCACAATTAGGGTTTATTTATGCTGGCATAAGATGCAGGAAAGATTGCCAGTTTTCAGTAGGATATAGGTCCATGAATTGTAAAATACTTACTAGATCGCTGTAGTCTGTTGTTCCTGCCAATACGCGACTCCTCTGTGAGACAACAATCCAGTAATGTGCCTATGAATGCTAATGTAATTAAATACAAAACCAATTAAAAGAGGACATTTGCATCGGTCAGTATTACAGACATGGGGATAATGAAAAGTAGAATTACAGGCTCTCTTCCATGCCTGCATTTGTCTGCTCTTTCCATGAAGCTAAAAAGCCTCAGATTCTGACAGTGCGATTGATATGCTCTGATGACAGCCATATTCCAATGATTTCTACATACTTAAAACAGCCTGTATGAAATAAATTTGCAACTCGGCTAATGCATGTAAAACTTGATTTTTCCTTTATCAGCCATAACAAGCTTTTTTTTTTTCCTATGAGGAAGAGATTTCTGTATAAAATAGTGGGTCAAAATTTTAGTGAAGTATTTAGGTGTTTGAAATAATCAGGGTGTTGCTAATTCAAAACTTTAGGAAGGGAGATACTTTAGACTTTGAATTGGGAGAACACCAAGAAGTCTCTCTCCAGGTCCAAAGAGTCTTATTTTCTGTTATCTCAGTTTGAGTGCTACTCCTTGGGGCTCTGTATGATTCCAGTAAATAACCCCCCTCCAATTTGATTGTTAGTACCTGCTGATCTGGATTGATACGCAAGCTGCTTTCCTCAGCTACTTATTTCACAGCAGAATCACATTTCTATGGGGTATGCTTTTCTCTCCCAGCTTACTTTCTAGTGTTAATTTTATCCCATGGAACTAACTTGCTTTGTATTTCTGTAAGTACCTTCAGGTTTTGGACTTTAGATGAAGACTCTCAAAAATTCCCAGGTCTGTGTCCTGCTGCTGCTGGCAACTGCTCAGCCTGACTAGATATGTTTAGCTCTTGTGAAGAAGCCTTACTCAGTTCCTCCAACCACATAATTGTTTTAAAGCTCTTCTCCAAAATCCCTCACAGTTGTTTACATCTTTCTGAAGTTCATATGAAAATCCCGCTGGATTGTCACTAGCCTTGCAAAGAAATGCATTTTGTCCTTTCCGATTCAAGCCTTCTAAGACTAAACTTGTTGGTCACAGTGTTGGTAGCACGTCATTTTTCCTTCTCTCACTGCAAGGACCAAATTGGTTATTGCTGGAATTTAATTTAAATGATGCAGCTTTGCAGTGGGGATGAAACAGGCCTGGCTCTGAATTCCATGCTTCTATGCTACTGTGTTTTAACTAACATTTGTCAAATTATTTTCCTTCCAAACCCTGTGTATAGCTGATTTTTTTCCCAGTTTTTTTTCCCTTTAATTTTGCCCTTATTCCTAACCATTTTTTGGCTGCCTTCTGTTCATCGCTTAATCTGTGGATGATGGTTAAGATACCATTCAAGCCTGCTTTCAATATAATATAAAAAAATACTGAGGGAAATATGGTCTTTCTTAACTTCATCCTTTTCTTGGAAGTGCATCATGATGTTGCCATTGATCTCAAAGAGGGCATTCAACCAAAAAAAAATCAGGAAGTTGAAGCAGACGGTCCTGAAGCAGTACTTCTTGTTTATATACTCTATAGCTTAACTAAACCCATTGATTTTGTTAGATCTTTAGATAGTATTGCTCAGCCTAAGTGCCCATTAAAGATCTTGGTCTTCGTTGATTTACCCTATGTTAAAGTTTGTAATGTCTATACATATTTTCATAGGAGTCCTGTTATCTTGTTTCTTTCTTTGGCTCAAACCAAACTCCATGAAGTCTTATTATTCCTGGTAAACTGGAATAGTTATACAACTATTGACAAACTGCTCTGTGATCTCCAATTTCAGCAATCTCTTTGAATACCTCCCTAATCTCAGGTATGTGACACTAGTGTTTAAAGTGAAGTATGTGATCACTGCCGTGTTAAAGGGGGGCTAAAGTGAATTTAGCTGCTAAATAGCATACAGTAAATGACTAAAAGTGAACTTGGTTTCAGTAAACTTTTACACTTGACTTGCTGTGGTAGAGTACCTTAAGTTTTTCACCTACTCTGCTCTCAGTTCACTCATTCAGCCACTTTTTTCTGTGTAGATATTTGCTGTTTATGAGCATCTATTTTATTAAGAGAGTGTCCAAGGTAGAAAATGCTTTAAGACCAGGAGAAAATGCAGTGCAGAGCAATGAAGACAGCCAATGAAGTTGCAGGTGATTGTGGAAGACCGTGTGCTGCATTACTGCTTGTCAGCTGGTGTAGTGCACTGAGGTACCAGTAACTATGCAGCAAGCTTTTTCAAGCCTTTTCATAGTGTTAGAGGCAGCCCATCTACACCAGCCACTAGCAGATGATTACATTGGGAAACTCCCAAAATGTTTATTGTACTACATAAAGATGCAGATTTCATGTTGCAAGATCACAATTTTTTTAAATCCTACTTTGAATTTCAAAAGCTTATTGTCAACCTTCTACCTTTTCAGTCCCAGGGTTTATGTACAAGAAAACACTTCTTTATCAGTATGTCTGATAGGATATTGCTATGCCTTTTGACACGGCTGTTTCTTTTGCACTGTTCCTGTGGCTTAAGGTGTGCTTGAATAGATGTTGCATCTCTGGAGCTGCCTGGCAAGGCAAAGGGCATCTCTTGCTCCTCTGCTTCTTTTGGGAGAGGCACCAGGCGGCACATGGGGCCACCAGCTCCATGCTCTAGCAATTCCAGACAACTGGTGGAAAAGCAGCTAGCTAGTATGGGACCAGCTTGTAGCTGATGTAAGGTAATTTAGATTGAGATCAGGGATGGTATATTGTTCCACTCCGAGACAAGGGAATTCAATGCGGTGCCCGTGGCTACTCCCATGCCCTAACACTGATGGCATTGCTAGAGAGTCTCTGCAGTTTATTTCTCCATGTGGTTTTATGAGCTAACCACACCCACTGCTGGTTTCTACAGTGCCAATTTGCAAGATCGGCTGGTTTGGATGAGGAAACCCACATTTCCTGAGGTATCCCAGGGAGCTCAAAAGCCAAGATCTTAAGAAAATTAACAAAGTGGTGATTTTTTTCAGCATTCCACTTTAGAGAAGGCTGTGTTTCTCCTCCTGTAGAGGAGGCAGCTGCAGATGCGTACTTTCAAACATCAGGAACTTCTGGTATTGCTCTTGTTGCACAGCTGGGATCACTAACCAGTTGGTTGGTTTTAGTCTTGATCCCAAAATAACTTTCTGCCCTAGGAGTAATCAGGCTAGAGTCCTTCAGTGCTCAGGTAGGCAAGAGGATGAGTGGAATAAGCAGATGTATCGGGTTTTCACCACAAAGGGGAAGAGGTCTGTCTCACTCCTTTGCACCAGCTGCATGCTGCTTGGACTCTTTGAGGTGATTCAGTCTTAATATCAGCACAAAATTATGTACTACTTTTTTTTTTTTTTTTTTCTGGGTTAGTTTCTTCCTGGGTTAGTGAGTTAAAGTGGCTGATAAGAATAGTCTAATAAGGATCAGGCCTGGCACAATGTAAAACAGGAATGGGTGCGGGAAGCCAGATGATGAACAGTTCACCTGAGATGAACAGTTAGATCGGCTCACTTGGTCTCCTGGAGCTGCAGTATTTTTCCTGCAGCAAGGCCTTAATGCTTCTTACAATTCTCCTAAGTGGGGTGAGAGGCCAGGAGGAAGGGCTTCTGGTCCACACCAGCTTGAGCCCCTTTGGGCCTCCAGTCACCTGCTGGAGCTTTCCTGTGCTGGCTGTGCAGCTCTCCTGAAGTGCTAGAAAGCGTTACAAAAACCTCTTCTTGGGGAAATATAGGGGGGTGGAGGCTTCTTTTTTTTTTTTTTTTTTTAATGTTTTTCATGCTGTGTACTCAAGGAACTCAAAATACAACTTACAGTCCCAATTTTGTCCTTTGAAATATTAAAGTAATATTGCAAATGGGTTATACACAAGATTCAGTCTAGGGTAGTGCAAGGCTAAGGCTATACATCTGGAAATTGCACAGTCAACCTATGCAAAATATACAGCTGGAAAACAATGTTAATACAGGAGCATATCCATTTGATTTTTATGGCACATATTTAGCAAATGCTGGAGCATGTGAGTCTGCTGCATAATGACTGCACTCCCCTTAGCTGAGCCCCCTGGGATTTCCCTTCATGCCTCTAGGAAGTGCTTTGGGCATCTTGCAGGAAAAAAAAATATGGAAAGATATGATCCATCCTTGAAGAGGCCACAGGCTGACACTGGCGACACGCTAATAAAGGGTGGAGAGAGAAAGATACAGGAAAGGATAAGGGTCGCCGTTAAATGATGGTGTGATTGCGCAGTCTGGGCATGTTCACAGTTTGGTGGTTAATTCTTGATCCTGCATCTTGCAGCAATCCACCTGCCTGCTGCAAATCCAAAGTCCCAGAGGCTTCGGGGGATTCCACAGTAGGCTGTCATTATGATACGTTTTTCAGGAAAAGGTTTTTGAAAATAACGGCAGTGATGATAACTGCTGTCAGAACTTCAACTCTCGCATTTCTTATCTTTTAGTGAATTAATTTTTTTAATTGGTTTCTTTTGAAAATAATAATCTCCTAATCCGTTCCAATGGTTTATCCAACCAACTAGCTTCCATGTCCATCTTAAAAGTGCTCAGGGTATTCACTGCTTAAAATCTGAAAGGCTCTTGTTAAATGTAGGTAACTATGTCCCACCTCCTAGCAAATACACCCTCTCACCGAGTAGTATGCAAGGAAAGCTTTGAATTAAGACTGTTATTCTAGAGGGAGTGAAGGCTCTCACTCAAGATGAGTCTTCAGTGTGTTTTTTCTGGCAGAAAGGGAAACTGTTGGCCGGTGAAAGGATTTGTCACGTGGTCATGAAACTCTCAGAGCACTGGTAGTTTTGTCAGGTAACATGTGCAGATGAAGAATCCAAGATCTAAAAATCCCAGTGCTGTTACTTAAGTGGGTAAATACTGTAAGTACCTTCCACACCCGCAGCTCTAAGTTAGGTCCTGTTTGAAGGAGAGCTGAATATGCCATTTTGTCTTGCTCTCTCTTTAAGACAAATACTATTTTCTCCTTGCCTGAAAGTTTTTCCTTTTAAATGAATGCCATGTATCAGTGTGAGACTTGTTTAAAAAACAAGAGGGATAAGAGAACGGGAAATGACACTTGCTTTTCATTATTGGGAAGAGTAAGCAGGTAATCTCTTACAACAACTTCCCTTTAAGAAATATCCAAAATCTTTATACAAATGAGTTGGAAACTAAGGATCCAGCCAAGTGCAAGCACTGAATTGCATACTTGTGTTCAAGCAGTAGTAGTTATGGGATTTACTCAGGTACTTAAGAAGGAGCGTGTGCTTTATGTTGCAGAGCTAAGTGAGCTGGCCTTTCTAAATTCAAGATGATGGATCACTCCCCCCCCCGCTGTTATAACATGAAATAGTTGCCGATGAACCTGACTTAACTAGCACATCTGTATATGCTGATGCAGACACATACACTAGCTCCTGGTTGCGGATGACCCTGAATCTTCCTGTGGAAATGAAGACAAGGTCTACCCAAAACATAATCTTTACCCCAGCTGCCCCGAATGTTGCTCCTTACTTGTTTTGCTCGTAAAGGGATAAAGAAGGGATTATCTCCTCGTGTCTTTGGCTAATGATCTGGACAAAAGTAAATACAGACTGCATCATAGGAATGCAAAGGGCTTAGCTGCTGCTGGTACCTTAGTGAGGGACGACCCTTCTCTGCGGCTGCCCTACCACAGCCTTGCCGGCCTGACGGTGACTGGTGCTGATGGGGCTCTACTGGTGGAGCACGTGTGTGCTCCTTGGAGGGTAGAAAACCACCACAATGGATTAAGATTTGGGGCCTCCTCTATAGCATGTAACCTGATGGCAGCTCTTCCATCTTAAAAGTACTGTGAAGAAAGTGTGCCTTGCTACCTGTGTCAAGGGCCCTATGGAAGGACCCATTTTGCTGAGAAATGTGGGTGGTGGTTGGATGAGCAGAGCTCTGGCTGCCTTTATTCTTTGCGCTTTTACACATGCATATTCCTAGTTCTCCTTTTTTTTTTTTTTTTTTTTTTTTTGCTGTGTGCGACAATATGTACTTCCAAAAAGGAAAAGGCTTCTTTTCTTACCAGTGAGAGGCACCCCTATGTGAAAGAAACACCCCTGTATGATGGCATACAGCAAATGATTAACAGCAGCCATATACTCTTATCTAGCCATAAGCATATCAGTGGTTCTACATCAGAACTATCAAACCTATTCTTCTGACAGCCTCACACCAGACTTCTTGCTTTGCTGCCTGATAGTCCGTCTCTTACTGTTGATGAATAACTAGGATAACTCAATGTCATAAATGCATTAGCTAACATTTAAAAAAAATAATAATAAACCCCTTAGATTTCTTGGTTCTTTTGATCTGCTCTGGGCAAGTGCCCGTAAAGGATATTCCTTTGACCAATATTAGTGTATTAAAGATTATTTTAAAAGTTTAATTGATAATCTTCTCTATGCTTTGACGTCTGAGGATAAAGTGAATAAAACCTTGGTTTTTCCCTGGAGAAAGGATACATGACACAGAAGATAACAAGGCTAGGAGCTGGGTGGTTTTTGCGGGGATGTGTGTGCAGTTCCTAATTTTGGAAGAGTGCAGTCTTTTTATTCTTTGTCATGTGTTCACATGATTAAAAAAAAAAACCAACAAAAAAACCACAAAACTTTTTACAGTATTAGTGCAGTTGCAATAACTCTGATATCTTGGTGCTCTTGGAGTTAATCAATATTAATGACAATTGGTAGTAATAAGGCTTTAAATGTTTCTCTAAAGAGAGAGGCCTCTGTTTCTAAGGATCTGTGTGTACAGATGGTGTATTCAAAATGCAGAGATGTGAGCAGCTGAGGGACTCCTTCCCTGGATTGAGGCCTATACATGTATAGTACTCAATTTAAGCATCTCTTTTCCACAGCCTTCAGTTGAAATACCCTCAGCCTTGTGGTAAACTGTGCATGTTACCAATCATGATACTTCTCTACATAAAGTATATTTGTATATATAACTCAGTGCTAACAATACTTTAGACTTCAGCATTTTGAAAAGAAGAAAGATCAGGATTTCTGTGGCAGGCAGCCTCTGGTTCAACACACCTCTCTAGTGCATTGTAGCATGGGGTTTTTTGCGTTACTATCAGTGAGCAGGGGTTGGTATGTCTAATCAATGCAGAAGAAACCTGAAATAAAACACAGGGACAAAAATAAAATGGTTGGTTTGGAGCATACTTGTGGGATTTCCATTGATTTCTTGGGTTCCGTATCATAATACTATAAACAGATAAAGAACATGGTATTTGTTCAGAAAGGTGTGGGGGAAGAGGGTGCGTGTGTGTACTGCAGTCTTACTGAGCTATAAGTATTTATGTAGAATTTTTCCAGGGCAGGTAACCCTGAGCTAGTGTAAATTGATTGAATTCATTTATCATGATGTTGCTGACTTTAAAGGAGGCACCTGATCTATAGCAACCAAGTATCTGCATGCATTCAGTCTTCCTCTGCCAGGAACCGGCAAATGAAACCTGTGCAAATAAATAGGAAAATACTTTCTTATACTGTAACCATATACACTGGACACCTAACCCAATTTCTGCCTTCATGTTAATGCTTTTCATGCACAAAAGTTTAGTCTGTATTGCTATGGGAAGCCATTGCTTTTAGATGGAATCTCTGTATTTATAATATGATAAAGTTGGGAATAAAGCATTACAACAGAATTAATCCATATCTCTGTCAGAATTTCTCACGATAATAAAAATCTTGCGTAAAAGCTTTATCTGTTGATGGAGCATACAGACTGGCAGTGCTGCCTGCCTGTGGGAATTTGTGTTCCTGCAGTGTAGTACTTTAGGTTTGATCTAATTCCCACTGTGGTCAGTGAGAATCTTCTGACCTATTATTTTCATTTCAGAAGTGGTTACAGCCCGCAATCCCTTGTTATTCCCATGCTAACTGGGTGATTGTGTAAGGAAATAAACTTGAAAATAATCCTAAATTAGACAAGTCAAAATAACAAAGGATTATTGTGATAGAGCATCAATTTAAATGATTTTTTTTTTCCTGGCTTTTGTTTGTGTTGGGTTTGGGTTTTTTACTTCTAAATGAAGATTTTCAAAAAAAATAAAAGTGATATGGTGATGAATAGAACTTGTCTTGCAGTCCTCACCTTCCAAAACATGTTGCATAGACTGAGGGCCAGTTCCTCAGGTACAGTAACTGGTGCAATTTCTCTGAAGATTTGACTTGTTGTGTCTTAATGTCAGCTATGTTGACCACATGTAAGCATGAATAACTGTTTAAATATATTTTTTCCTGTGTGTTGGATGGAAGGATGTGTGAGACAGATGTGGAAGATAAAGCAAATTAACATAATGTAAAAGATGACAGAAAATAGTTAATAATTCATCACTTCTGCAAACTGTGGTAACACATATTTAGATGCCTGTTTGTTTCTTTTTCAGTGCTTAAAAGGCAGTATCAAAATGTACTGTAAACAAGAGGTAACCTGTGAGACAGCTGTGTTAAACTCCTTAGAATTTTTTCTTACTACTGAAAGAACATTAAAAATAATAATATCTTAAGAGACAATCAGTACTTCTAGGAAAATGACAATTAATAGATGGAGAGGTCACCCTGTTTCTAATAACCATGTTCCCTCCCCCACCCCCTCTCTCTCTCTCTTTTTTTTTTTTTTTTTAACTGATTAAAAAGTGCTTCCTGGTGCAGTACAGTTGGAGAACTTGGCAGGCAGTCTGCATTTCAATGGAGCACAACTGCTGCCTTTTCTTTCCTTGGCCTCTCTCAGCCCAGCTGTAGTGGCTTCCTCCCTCCGCTGGCTCTGCTCCTTGTGCATCCAGGACCAGGTGGAGTCTGGGTCTGCAGTTACTTACATCAAAGATTTAATGCTGTTCTTCCGGCAAAATGTTATGGAATTTTTGCTTCCCAGATTTCAGATCTCTTACATTAGAGAATTGAGATGTTTGTTGCAGAGACAGTGATAATATAGAGCTCCAAAATATACTGAATTTAAAAGAAAAGAAATAATAGAAAGCCTGACTAGAAACCAGAACATGGCACATCATAGTAATATAGAGATGTGTATCATCTTGGCTGCTACCTGCTGTGGTGGCTGGTAATGGGATTAGTCATAGCTACAACTTCATACTCGGGAGGTTTGTGGCGAAGGCACTGTGAAACCAGTTGTGAGTTTCAAAGGCTGATATTCTCTCACCAGGAGGCAAGGTCCCTTCAGTGGTATTGACATTATGCCCAAGTACAGCAGTCCATTGACACACGTGGTTTTGGAAACCAGTTTTTCACTATTGCATTCTAAGGAAGAGTAAGCAGTATAGTAGACAGGCATCTGACTGACACCTCTGACAAAGCTAACCAGGCAATTTTGACTTGGTTATTTGTGGGTTGTCATAACTGTACAAGATAACCTAGCCTTGAAGTTATTTCTAGCGTTATCCACTTCTGCTAAAAGGTAGGTCTGCACAGTAATGGCAATAGGTGCTTGTGACTGGTTTTGTAACTATGTTGTTTGTACCATCTGAGGAAAATCAAAAGGTCTTGCCTGTACACTTCTGTTGGCCTCCTTGTGAATTACTGAATTACTTCACAAAGCTTGAGTGTGCATGTGTGTGTCGCTTAAATTTGCCTGCTTGCCCTCTCCAACACGCACATAACCAGATTAGTATGGTCACGCAAAACACTGACAGATTCTCCTGTCCATGCATCAGCCTCTCCTCCACTGTGCAGCTCACTCAAACAGAAGCTAGAAGTTGTCAAGTACCCATTTCAACATGCTTAGAACACCAGCTGAGTGCTTCAGAAACCTCTTCTCTTGGCACCTGTATCCCTACAATTGTGCATTTCATGTGGTAAAAATAAGGTGAATAATATTTACGTTATTTGTAGATACCATAGCTATGTAGCCCAAGAAATTCTCCCTATAAGTTGCTACTTGGAGAGTAATAAGAGAAAAAGTCTTCCTTCAATATATTTATATACTTTCAGGAAAAACTAAGGTGGACTGTTGTTGCTACTTGTATTGGAAAAGTATGTGTCTAGATCCATGATAATTGATTCAATTGCCTTATAGTGTATTAGGGTGCTGCTCTTGTTTCTTATTTTTCTGTTGCTTGGGCTTTTTTTAATCTTTTCTCACCATTTTTTATTTTCTGATCCTGAGATTTTGCTTGTGTTACCTATGCAAGTTTTCCTCTGAGACTGTGAGATTTAGAAACCTTTTTTTAATGAAAGTTAAGATTTTCATGTAATTTTTGCTTTAACAGGGATTTATCAACAGTAATGAGATTAATGATAAAAGTAAACCATTTCAATATTCTTGACTTCCTAGGGGCGTAGACTGAAAAAGACTACCTGACTGACCCGAACTAATCTCTGTTGCTGCATGTGAATGTCATAAAATCTTTTTGAAAACGTACAATATGACATATCTAAACTATTTAGATATTTCTTTCCAAATACTTTTGCTGCATGGCTATTTAGGTTGTTACTCCTCCAGTGACTGAGCACATTCTTCTCGGTGTGAATACTTTTTGTTGCAGAATTACTATTGACTTACTGAAACTTATGTGTATTAATCACCTTTATAGGAGAAAAGGAATGGGGTGTGGTACCAGTTTGCCTGCTGTGTACATCAGATCACCGCTGTTTAAAAGTCTGGAAAACCTGGTATCTGGTCTACACAGCACAATAAAAAAGATACCAAGTTACTATGGAAGACTAGTCTATAACTGTTATGTGTTGTAAGCTCTGAAACAGGATAACAGTTTATAAATACTAAAGGAAAATTTTTCTAACCCAGAAAATGGGTACTTACCACCAGGGAGGACAGAAGAGATGATGCATCTTCAAAAATATTGTCTCTGTAATTCCTCTTTCATCATAAGATTAGTGGAGTGGGGAAAAAAAAAGTTTGTTGATTATATTTTAATTCTATTCCCTTTG
>VYZV01001875.1:201738-215091 GCA_013401275.1 Pandion haliaetus | reverse complement strand
GGGGGGGGGGGGGGAAGGACCAAAGGCAGCACCTCAAGAGATGATCTCTCAGTTGCACGTCTGTCCTCGTCAGCTATTTGCACATCTTTTCTGAGAAGTGTTCATCTAAGTCAATGTCCAGTCACAGCTCACTCTTCCTATTAGTGAAGTTAGTTTTCACTAAAATCTAAGTTTGTATAATTTAAGTCTCATAAAGTCATAGAATCATTTAGGTTGGAAAAGACTTTTAAGATAGAGTCCAACTGTAAACCTAACACTGCCAAGTCCACCACTAAACCATGTCCCTAAGTGCCATTATCTACACATCTTTTAAATACCTCCAGGGATGATGACTCCACCACTTCCCTGGGCACCCTGTTCCAATGCCTGACAACCCTTTCAGTAAAGAAATTTTTCCTAATACCCAATCTAAACCTTCCCTGCTGCAACTTGAGGCCATTTCCTCTTGTCCTCTCACCAGGCACCTGACAGAAGAGACCAGCACCCACCTCACTACAGCCTCAACTCGGGGAGGTGTAGAGAGCGATAAGGTCTCCCCTCAGCCTCCTTTTCTCCAGACTAAACAACCCCAGTTCCCTCAGCTGCTCCTCTTAAGACTTGTTCTCTAGAAGTCTCAGTCTCAGTTCTGTCCTCACCACAGCTGATGATTACTAGATGATTGCCGCCTTTTTTGCAAAAGCTTTTCGATATTTGAAGGTTGTTATTAGTCAGCATTTCTTTACTGGTCACCCTGAAGACCTCTGACTACTCATGTTGATCTGTCCAAGTCTTTCTCTGGCTTTATCCGATTCTCAGTGCTGCATTTCAAGAAAGATATGGTTACAGCTGAGCAAAGTGGCAGGAGTTTTCTGTGTGCCTTATGAGCTGCACCCTCACATGGATGTCATGAGTACAAGGATTATCGTGCTGTTAGGGAGTAGGAAATGCTGAATTATACTCAGTCTATGATTCACCCTGTAGTCTCGAAATTCTTTCTTGCAGAATTTTTGCCTCACCTTTTTGTTTTCCACAGTGTATCTGTGCAGTTAGCTATCCTAGTAACTTGCATTTTTCTTACTGAATTCCCTTTTTTTCCCCACTTCTCCAGGTTTACCAAAACTGTCTTTCCTTTCTAATGCTATCATCCAACATACACCCACAAATTCCTCTACGTCCAGTGGATTACTGCCAAAAAAGGATGCATCGATATATTCTGTGGCTCGCCAGACAGCGCTAATGAATTTGAGAGATATGATAGTCATTGCTTCCTTTCTAGAAGGCCTGCAGTTGTGTTCCAGATGAAAATTAATTTGGTTGGGCAGGATTTGTTGTTGATGGATCTAAAGTAACTGCTGTTACTCTCTTACTAAAGCTGGACACTGCCAAGCTGAGGCTTGCTATGCAGTCATGCAGCGAAGTAAAAATGGAGGTTATGTTTCCTTCCACAGCAGATTAGTTTAATTATTTACTACATAATTTTTCTAGGGATTTAAGTTAAGCCTCGAAATCTTGACATCTCCTCTTTTTGACATCTTCTCTTTTTTTCTTACACCACTGGCTCCCCTCCCTTCCCCCTTTTCTTAGAAGCAGCCACTGAGTTTGCTGCTTCCAGTTCTCTGGTACAGCAACCATTTCCTGTTAGCGCTCAAAGATAATTTGAGGTTCTGAGTTTACTTTAGGCCAATCTTTAAGTATTCTATGACAAACATAAAGTGAGATCGTTTAACTTAAGTATTTCTCTTACTGATTTTGTCTCTAATCTACAGGATACATAATCCCCGTCACTAGCATCGCTGTATGAGCAGCCTACTCACAGCTGGCTTTTGGTAAATACTGATGCAAAGATGGTGTTGAACACTTTGGCCTCCTTGGCATTGAATCAGTTGACTGATTCATAACTTTAAGTCATCACTTGTGTTTTTCTTAATTCTAGTGAGGTGGTTTTTTTGGTTTTTTTTTAAGAGTGTTGCTAGGTGCTCAAAAAGCTACAGAAGGTAGCTGCAGTAAGGAAGCTGCCCATATGGGCAAAGCTAGTGACTTTTGCAGATCATGCTATCAATGATGGAGAATTTGCAAGAAAAGGAAATGAAAATGGTAGGGCCATTGGTAGATCTACGAATGGTAGAGCCTATGCTGCAAGGGATTTAAAGATATGAATGAAGGAACTGTTATTCACTTAAATGTAAAAACAGAAGAGTAAGCAGTAATGCTAGAAGGCTAAGCATTTATATTTGTGCCCTGTATTTTGAAGAAGTCCAGTGACATAGAAATCACAGGAAGAAATCAAAAGGGTTTCAGTATCACTCATAACAAGGGAGGATGCTAAAGAGGAGCTTCTTGACTTGCATATTGACAGGCTGAAATGACTTGCATCTGAGAGTTTTAAGAGCTGGCTGAATGGGGGTCTCAGATACTACTTTCCTTCACAAATAGCTATTTGAAACTATGGAGAAGATTAAGGGATTTGATCCAAAACTTAACATTGTAGCAGCATTTTTTGAAAGATAAATTATAGTTGTATGCTGGGGAAGATAATTGAACAACTAATATGAAACCTGGTAAAGAACAAACAGATGATGTAGTGCCACACAATAATGCTGTGATATAAAATACACACCACTAATCAAAATCTTTCTGGAAGTTTTTCTTCCAGAAATCAGGAGTTTTTAAGTAATGTGTTCTGCTTCCTGTAAAACATTTCAATTGATGTCATACGCTATTTAAATTAGAAACTAGAAT
Source organism: Pandion haliaetus (assembly GCA_013401275.1). Lineage (NCBI taxonomy): Eukaryota > Metazoa > Chordata > Aves > Accipitriformes > Pandionidae > Pandion > Pandion haliaetus. The sequence goes on along the minus strand of VYZV01001875.1, from coordinate 212,373 downwards.
GACTCAATTTAGCAGAAGATACTGGGTGTGTTAAAACTGCGTGACTGACAGCTCTCAATGTAACTGCAATAGGCACAGTGTTTCTAGAGAGGTTTGGCAAAGCTTAGTTTTTCACCCAACTCTGATTACTTTTAACAGCACCCTTGGAGTAAACAAAAACTAGCCAACAAACATTTGCAGCCTGTGCAAAGGCTGAGGCAACATGAGGCAATGGAGACTTGCAGCACCTGAAGGAAAGTGGTGGAGATGCTTAGTAAGCTGGACTGTGCCAAGCTGAGGCTTGCTATGTAGTTACACAGCAAAGTAAAAATGGAGGCTATGTTTGCAAGGTTCAAACCTGGAATGCGGTGACTCTGACAGCAGTTTAATGGTGTTTGGCTGGATAACTTACTGAACCTCAACATTTAGTACGCTTGTAACTCTACAGACTAATGTGATCCTTAAATTTATGAACTGAAGAATTTCAGGCAGTATCAACAGTACCTAGGCTTGTTCTGTATTTTACACAGGAGGTGTTTTTATGGCACTTTCCAGTTAGTCCAACATAGAAATAGCAGGAGATCCATCTGGGAATAATTAAAAGAGCAGAAAACTCTTTGTAGTGGGACATGGGGAGAGAAAACCCACCTGAAGAGTCAAGTGGAAGGATGGAAGCTCACTGGACAGCACATCATGAGTATCTCCCAGGCAAAAGAGAATGAAGTTGAAAAAACTTCTTATTGTGTTTTTTAAAAACATGTAACATGTTATAGGTAGCAGAAGTCAGGCCATTTCACATTTAGTGTCGGTTTTCAACTGGGGAGATAAAACATGAGAGCATTTAACAAGAGCTGTAATGAGTTCTTGCCAAGAATTATCTAAAAGATACTGGAAAACTTCTCTGTGATATGTTGTTTTATTGGCTTGTATCTATGGATTTATGACAACTGCATTTAATGAGTCTTTAAAGGGAGAATTTTGAGCGAAAGTGAGCTGTCAGTTTGAGAAAAGGATGAAGAGTGACATGGGGAAAGAGCTACGAAGGGGGAGTCTAGGATTGGTCTGTGGGAGAAGAGGGATGGAGGGAGGACAGAGGGTGAGGATTTAAAGTACTGCGAGAGCTGGCACATCATCAGCAGACTCCTGCAGGACAAAAACTAGTTAGGAAACAACACTGACAGTGTCAGATGGCAGACAAAAACATGGGAGCCTTTCTGTTTCACTGAAATGGGAGGAGTCCTGTGGCAATGCCTAAAGAGCACTTTGCTTCCTCCTAGCTTGCTAACAATCCCACTTGCTGCTTTGTTCCTCCAGAAGTGATATGTTAGAGACTCCCCTAAATGGCAGAACTAACTCTTTTGAGGAATACTTTTATGGATGTCTTCTAAAGCATGAAGATTAAAATTAACTTGGCTTTCATAGGGCAAAAAAAAGAGAAATTCCAAGAGAAAAATAAATCGAAACCCATTTACAAGGCATGGAATATTTTGGTCGGTTGGAACAGCATCTCATGGTTCTCTCTTTCTTTTTTCTTTTCCCCCATCTTCTTTGTCTTTGTGGCTGAAGTTTCTGTATCACAAAATGGGTATTTCACAGCCCACTTTCTGTTTTAAACTAATAGGAACTAACCATCTGTGTTGTTTACTGACCAAAAATCTCAGCTAGAAAGTGAAAGTTATCCCACGTAACTGCAGGAGGAGAGCGCATGCTAACCTCTGAGCTCCGTACTTACTAGTCCTGCTTTGTTTCTGGTACTTGCCGGTAACACTACATGCTTCATGCCAGGAGCTGAGCAGCACAACTTCCAACCTCAGTACTTTCATCTCAGTACTTCACAATCTGTTATTTATTAAACAAATGTACGAGTTTCAACATAAATTACTTATTTATTCATCTCTTGGGAGATTAATTCTCTCATTTGTTTACCAGGTTTTACTGGAAAAGAATTGAAAGTTGCCTTACAGAATAGATACTTCAGGCTTGTCTTTGTTTTCAATGTTTTAGGTTGTGTGGTTGGGATATCAGGTATTTTCTGGTAAAAATCACTTTTTAAAATATTCAGAATTTTTAATGTGAAATAACTTCTAATTTGAATATGAACTTCTGTTGAAATTGTATGCACTCAGACTGCAAAAACTACTATTTCCATGAAAAAGCATCCATTAACAAGCATCTTCTCTTCTGGAACATTTTTGGGAGACAAAACTACAGAACATAGAGAAGTGAAAACTAAATAAAATATGTAAATAAAAATATTTTGGTACAAAGTAAAAGCTGTGTTAATAATGTGAACACTGAGTTAATTCAGCTTGTTGGAGAACTCTGTTGAAGTCATTTATGTGCCTGTAACTATGGAAATACACCAGCACCCTGCATTAAGCCAAATCATGAGTATCCAGTCAATGAAGGGCTTAAAAACTTAAGTTCTTTACTGTGTTCAGGACAAATCATGGTTTAAGTAGGACACTGATTCCCAGTTGTTACCTTGCCTTTGGATATTGCTACAAATTATGAACGTCCTTCTATTTTCCTGGCAACGCAATATGTGCAGATTTTCTATGTTTTTCTGAGACTCAGCTGCATTACATGACACAGCTTTGAAAGACTTTTAATAAAGTGTACATCTGGATAACCGGATGAAGGTCTGTGCAATCAGTGTTTGGAAATGTGTAGGTTTCAAGAGAAGCTTTGATATTCAAGCTCATTTTGAGCTGAATTGTTGTGATAACAACAAGTGCTGTGATTTCAAAATCCTACTGGTTTTATTGAAAACTGGTGGCAGTGGGTACTTACGAAAATCCCCCCAGTGACCATTTAGCATAATGAAAACAATTTGTGCTGATGGTGGGAAATGTCTCAAACTGACTGATGTAGATGCCTTTAATGTTAATTAGGAGGGGGTGGGAGATCCTCTTTTCAGTTTCATATTTGCATGGATGTTCTGTAGGACTCTTCCAGCAAAACTTCTACCTGCATCTCTGAAAACTTGAGTGCGGCATTCATGTGTCGCTTGTTGTTTGCTTCTGACGCAAGGCACGTCTGGAACTCTGCTATACTTGTCTTGGAGCTGGTGACACAATTCAGGGAGAAAACTTGCTGAGCCTGTCTGGCTGGCCAAGATTTTGGGCCGTACTGGCCTAACATGCTCCACTATTTGAAAAATGTAATTGGAGGTTTTAGCTGCGTTCCTGAAGCCTCAGTGTCTTAAGAGAAAAACAGTTCTAAACATTGTTCTTTCTTTTGGCTGCTGCACTTACCTTGTCTATAGGACATGACATATAAAATCAAAAAGTCAACAACTCCCACAGCTTCAGCAAACACTTTTGTTGTGACTGCTCTGAAGCAGAGGGTAGAGCTCTAATAAACTTGCTGGAGATGAAGATTCAGAGGTTTTAGCACTTTTTGAAATTAATTTAAAGGCTTTTGAAAGACAGTGTGAATCTTTGGACTAGTTCCTTTGTCACTAGTCAAGAAAGTAAAAAAAACATGTATAATAGTGTCTCAGATTCCTTGTTACTGAATGGGATTTTCAGATATTTGAAATCTGACTGCAGCTGGCTGCAACAATGTAAATTAAGAGTAACTTGGAATCAGTGAATATGTAAGGGTATTTACACAGTCCCCAGCTTTGGCTTTGTGGAAATATAAGTACCTACCCTTGTTAGTGGTGCTGCTGCTTTAATACTAATTTTGAGCATGCAAAAATGGGACGATGAACTCTTATTTGAACGTATGTGTTGTGACCAAACTCACTACCAGATTAAATTATCTTGGTTTCATCATTAATGCTAATTTGCAGCAAGCTGTAATGGTCCTTCTTTTAATTCTTGGGACTACTGAAATCCAAGGGTTAAGGGTTTGGAGAATGTTAAAGCATTGCTTTACCAAAGCAACTTGCAATGAAATTAAATCTGTTTCTGCACAGAAATAAATGACTTGGGATATAATGGTTGCAGTTTTCTCCTGCTCTTGGTTTGTTTGGGGTTTTTTAATTTCTTGGTGAAATGGCACATGTTATCATAAATCTATATATTATAATGTAATGAAGAGAAATGTCCCTTAGATGCACAGCCAAGGTCATTATTGATAACAGGTGTCTCACGCAAAGCATGCAGCACATAGGTGTGGGAGAAAAACACAAACCACAGAAATGGCTTTGGGGAAAAAGGGGGGACGACTATCCAACTCCTTGTCTGTATGGTGAATCGCTTTTACTGTTACCAGTATCTCATGTTATCTCTACTTAAGAGCCTATAAATATTTCCAGGAGCAGATCTACTTCAGAAACAAATGTTAGGCCCTGTGCCAAATGGATCTTGGAGTGGTTCCCCAAAATAGAACAAGTTTCAGGGTGAAGGGGACAAAGGTGAACTTTACCAGCACTTTAAATAGCCAGGTTACTCAATCTCATGGCCATTGAGGAGGCAACTCATGAGCAGCTCGGTTGTCTGGGCAGTGGGGGTGTGCTAGGTAGGTGGAGGCTGTCCCAAATGTCTCCGAGAGCTGTCTTAGGATCTCACTCCAGCTCATACTCTCATGGAAGTTATGTTTTCATCATTGACTTAGAGGAGTTAAGGGAGACTTAGTTATGGTTATCCACTGTGAGTATCTGTGATTGCCTCAGGTCCGTTAAGGTGTTAGAGTATGCAGGATACATTTGGGAGTTGTACAGCAGTACCTTTGGGGTGGGATTTGAATTAACAAGAACCTCACCTGCTAAAAACTAGCCTTTATTTAGGGCAAAAGAAAAAGATCTAAAAGTCTGAGAGCTTCAGTAATGCTGTGTGATTCTTTCAAAGGATGCAGTGATAAGGAATTTATCATCTTTTTATGACAGTGTTCTGCTCCCAGAAAACATCTTTTTTTTTTTTTTTGGCGGGGATTTGGCATTTAGTATTGCAGCGCCTGAAGAATTTAGGTTTTCTTTGCATTTTTATAATAGTTTGTCACCTTTTAAGTGACAAGTGTCTACAGGGTTAGTGGCTTTGCTAAATATCAGTAATTTAAGAATGACACTTAAAACAAATACTTTTCAAGATCTTTGTTAAAGTAAATTAGTCTTTGGTGAATAAAAATGAGGCCCAAACGTATTTGCACAGAGTAGGGTTAAATCAGCATTTAGTGCTGGGATTAAGAGAGTTGCTTCAGTTTCATTCTAACCCGAGTTTTCATTAGGATTATGTTAGAGGGAAATTTACTGTTATACAGAGAGTCAGTACAGGCTTGAGCATCTCTCATGTGCCATGCAAGCCTGTAGAAGTAACTGTCAGAGAATAAAATATTTAAGAGCTGTATTGTCTTTGGTATTAAGGTTCCTAAAATTGAATTAAAAAAAAAAAAAAAAAAAAAACCCTCTTGGGTTTTTTTANCTTGGCTTTTTTTAAAACTAAAAGTTCTGCAGTGGGCATGTTACACTGTCTCTAAATAAGTATTTGTTGAGTGACTGAATGTTAACTGCTAGGCATTGGTATCGGCTTCAGTATTCCAAAAATCTTCAATCATAGCTTCCCATCTCTCTGGACATTCATCCAGCACACAGTGCTTCTGCTCTTTTCATTTTGCTCCTCTTCCTCCTCTGTGATGATAACTATTTTTTGGGGACAGGAGGTAGTGAGTATTAAAAACATCGCTACAAAACTTGGCTTTTAAAATCCACCCAGAGGAATGGTTTCCCTTCCCATCTCCTAAATGTTGGTTTTGCTGGTTTTGACTAAAACACACCTCTGGTCATCTTGTGTCCATGTCTCCTTCTCTGAGCTACTGTCAGGGCAGAGGAAGAAGCTGCAGACCTCTTCTGCACTGACAGCTAGTGCGGGTAATATGGAGGGTGAAGTAAATAGGTTAAAACAGAATAGGAGGTAATACTTAATATTATATCTGTATGGTGCCTACCTTCCAGAAGCATCACAAAATAATTTATGAAAATTAGGTGAAGGCCACATCTGCTTCATACTTAATTTTCATTAAATTGGACTATTATTGCATTATATACCAAAAAGCACACAGTAATATACTATATTCCTATATTAAGCTTATTCCTCTTTAGTAGTTTTTTAAATATGCTGGAGCCTCACATGCGCCCTAAGTCTTCAAGCTTCTGAGTGGTTGCCCTGACTGCCCAGCAGTTGTTTGCATTGTAGGTGATGAATCAGGGTCCTGCTTAGCAAATGCGTTCAACGTTTAGTCTCTGCAGGCCAATAAAAAAAGAAAGTAACTGTGAAACATAGTATTTCTAAATAATAAGCTGTTGAAGGTCAAGGGAAAAACCCAAAACTAAAGCCATCTTCATTTAACAAGCTGGATTGCATCTGTTTTCTCCCTGGTTTCTTGGTTTGAACTTTCCCAAAATTTCGGAATTATAGTTTCCAGTATCATGACGAGAGTGTTTCTGTGTACTTATTCATCATCGGTTTTCTTTCTGAACTGACTCTATTGCAACACATTGCTATGTTAATTACAATTTCTTTGTTTTACCCTTTCCTTGGGATAGGCTAAAGACATCCTCAGTATGTCATTTTGAAAAAGGCTAAAAGATAAGCTGGGTAATTTTAAGCCTTTTAATATCTACAGGTACATTCCCAACATTTTGGNTTTTTTTTTTTTTCATGGGAGTGTGATGGCTGAAACGTCTGGAATGTGTCTGTAAGTAATCAATGCCTCAAAATGCTGGAGCTTATCTGTGAGCCTTGCTTGAAGGTGTGCACTCAGTATTTGGAAGCTCTTAAAGACATCTTAATGTATTCCCTCAAAATTACATTTTAAACTGGCTGGTCCACGATTGCCTATAGGGTGTGTATTGCTTTCTGCCTAGGGCAACAAGGAGTGCTGTTGTAAGTTGTTCTTCATATCTGTTCTTGTGGAAGAGCAATATGTGTGTCTTGGAGAGTTCTTATACAAGAACATATATTCTCTAGCGTGAAACTGTAGCAAGAGGCAAAGGAATCCTGAAGACTCCACAGGCGTGCTGGCTGAGGTGCCTTTTCCTACCCTGGCATGTGGTTGGTGCCACTGTGGACAAAGGGCACAGCTACTGATTTTGCAGAAGGTACATCTATACTAAGACACAAGGGCACACCTGTGATTATGAAAGGAGGTGTGAGTGAGTGAAAGTGACTTAGTTGCACAAGGAAGGGTACTTTTTTCTTTCTTTTTTTTTTTACCACAGTTCAGGCATTTTTTTTTTTTTAATATCTCCATCTGAGTAGTCCCTTCTTTCTCCCATGGACCTTCTGTGTTTTATCTAGCTTACAAATACCACTTTTTCCCTGCTAACAAATTAACCCAAAGTTTGATATTTTTCTGTCTCGTTTGCTATCAAGTGTAATAAATGTTCTGTGGCTGTAACTTACTCTGGTATGAGTAAGTGAAGAATCCTGCTTCTTTCCTTCAAAGGATCAGCTGTGTTGCAGAAACAGGGCTCTCCTTTCTCCCCTTCCCTTTCCCGTAATGTCATTATTTGTCATTACAAGCATCAACTTATTGCTGTTATACTTTCTTGCAGTATTGAGGAGCCAGAAAAAGAAAGAAACCAAACAGGGATTATTAATTAATCTGAAACACTTTGTCCTCAATAGAGCATCCATGTTTTCTTCTGACTACTCCGGAGCATTAATTGCTGAGCAGTGTTGAACTTCTGTATGTTTTACCAATACTCTTCAGTCAATACAGGCGGCAGTAGCATGCATACGTAAAACAGAGTACTAGAACTGCTTTCCCTTCACTGCATTCAAACTGGTGCAAGTGCCGATTTAGAGGGTTGATTACATACAAACGCATATCCTGAGAAAAAAACAATGTAGCATAACTGGTCCGAAATCAGTGGTGTGTTCCAGAACAGATGGCAGTAATCAGGAGCTTGCCTGTATCTTGTCTGGGTGATGGAGTGTTCCTGCCTGGGAACACCAGAAGGGTGAGCTGAGCACCAGGGCCCAGTCACTACTGTGTGCAGATTACCCAATTTCTCAATGTCGTTTAAACTTGAGGGTGGGTTGTGAAAATTGCTCTCGGGCCACTGTTTTATTTCTGTAAGTCTTCTGTTTGTTTTTTCCCTAGAGCCTAGTCCAAGTGCAGTTAACATAAACTGGCTCCCACTAGACTTGAAGGACCCTTCAAGAACCCATCTGCTATCCTAGCAGATGTCAATGACTCTTTTCAAATACCTCACTTGAAGGTTGCTTTTAGGAGATCAAAACCTTTCTGTTCCTACAGCATCTCTAGAATAATTCACATAGGAGCAATGTGAGTTGTCATCTATAATTTCTAGAACAGAGTGGATGACAAATGCTTGTATTTCTCTGACCACCAAGACTAAGAAAGCCCTATCTGCTATGTTGATTCACCTGGAAACCTTGGCAGGGGGGATGGGACCAGAAGCTAACCCCTGCTAAGGTCAGCTCGTGAAGTTTCCTGAGTACTTTTTCCCCTTCCATTTAGCTTTTCTCTGAGTTGTACCTAGTAAACTAAGTGTAAAATGTAGCAAATGCAAGATAAAATGTAGGGAGGAACATGGGAATATGAAACAGAAAGAGCCCTTACTATGTAATATAGTAATTGAGAGGACAAACTGCTTACTGTCAATTTGAGGTTCTTCTGGGCTTTCCGGCAGCTGTTGTCTCCTGCAGATTAAATAATGCAAGTTTGTAGACTAAATGCATTCATGGTGTGGCTCCTATCGAAGCTTCAGAGTAGCCTAAGATTAGAGAAAGTCCACGTCAGGGTGGCTACTGCTGTTAATAAATATTGACTGACCATAAAGGAGATCAAAGGAGTAATGAGGCATGTTTGAGAATAAAATTGTGATTCTCTCTACTCTTCTCCAGCAAGGAGAAAACTTTCTGCATCCCTGTAGGTGCCGTGTGGCCCCTTACTGTCACAGAACGCATCAAGTAGAATGACAGTGCTATTAAAGATATATTTGATCTTTCTCTCCCTGAATAGTCATGGGAAGGAGAGGGAATTGACAACTAAAGTAAGCTCCAGAAGACAGGCTGTTTGTTTTCCTCATGGCCAAGATGGAGAGCTCAGTTGCCAGAAATAATAGTATAGACAACTTCAGGAACTGAAGTTGCGAGGGAGCTGTAAGAATCACTCTGTCTTGCTTGCTTCTCCTTCCTGACGTGGCAGCAAGCTTCTGGTTTTGCTGGGCATTGACCTGTGTTGAAGCCCACCAGCCTGTCTCTGCAGGGGGACGACAGGTGGTGGTTCTTCAGTGGTGCTTAGCTGCGAATTCTCCTGTTGTCAAAGCACCTTCAGACCTCGCTGGTCAAGAGCGCAAGAGATGTAGACTGTTAACTTCACTGTATCCATGTAGGCAGAGCCAACAAGAGTTAGGCCAATGGGCTAGACGTGAAATATTTGAGATTTACTGAGTGGTTTAGGTTTATTCGATCTGAATGCTTTTCTTGTCTGATTTTTTGAAGGCAAGTTGTTTATCCAAGTGAAGTGCTTTAAGATACAGCAAGGAGCATTGACATCAGCAGAGATCAATGAAGGACGAAGAGGTCTATTTAATCTAGGAAATGAGTGACTTGGCTCTTTGATCCTGTTGCATTCTCTTCTTCCCAGAAGGTTAAATTTAGTCCTGCATACACAAATTCTGTTTGACTAAGTTTACTTAGGTTTTAAATATTTGTGGGTTTCTTTTGTTTAGGTTCTCTTGTATAACAAGAAAAAAAAAACCCAACTGTTACCACATAATTAGGCTGTTGCTGTGTAAGCATGTGTAGCTCTTTTCAGACTAGAGAGCAGAATATGCAAATTCAAACCCAAATGTGTTCTTTAAACATTCATACTGTATAAAAGGAAAAAAAACCCCTCTCACCCATTGTACGCAAACCAGGCTATGAAATGGCATAGGGAAATTGCTCAAATTTAAATAACGAAGGAATAAATCTAGTTTGGCTCACTTTGCCTGCAGTACTTCCATTTTTCCAGAAGTACAGGAAACCTGGTGCAGTTTAGTGCAAAGGTGTCTATTTTGGTTTGAGGTGTAAAAATCTAAGGTAAGCCTTAGAAAACAGGAGGATAAGACTGCAGTTTATACGGTGATGAAAGAGAATCTCAGAAAAATTCTGATCGGCCCTTGTCTAGCAAGGTTAGTTGCCTCGCTGTAAAATAGTTAAACATCAAATCGAGCGTTCTTTTATTATTATTATTATTTACATTGCTCTTAACTGCAGCAAAGCATGGCAGGTGCTAGCACGAGATGAGCTTTGGCAGTTCTTGCCACAGACATACTTCACTCTGTGTCGACAACTCACGCATTTTTAAAACTCCTGGTTGAAGTACGCAGTATGACATAGCAACTACAATTGAAAAACCGGGGCGAGGAAGGAAGTCCCATCTCCGTCCCTCCCTCGCTCTCTTGAGCATCCCTCTACCCCCGACCGCTGCCCCCCTCCCTCCCCTCTGTGCGTGACCAGCACTGAACCCCGCGGGGCTGGGGCGGGGTGATCCCGCACATCGCGGGTCGCTCCAGCGCGTCGTCCCAAAGCTCGCGTGGTCCTTGCTGCGAGTGCCCGTCGTACTTGTACTTTTTGTTTTTAATTTTTTAACTTTAAAAAAAAAAAAAATTAACTTTTTTTGTTTTAACAGCGCCCTGCCTCGGGCCGAATGGGGCGCCCCAAGGGGCGAAGGTGGGGCCGTTCCCCCGTTTGC
>VYZV01001875.1:176812-188780 GCA_013401275.1 Pandion haliaetus | reverse complement strand
GTGCTCTTCCAACCTGGGGAATAAAATGAGCAGGGAGCAAAGTCTGCGTTGCAGGTCACAGTAAGGATTTCAGGTGCAGTGATGGCTAATGTGGAGCAGAGGTCCACCTAAAGACAGAGCTGAAAGGGGAAGGGTGTCTGCAGCCTGACTTGTTAAAACCTTTAAGAAGCAATCGTGCCAACATGAAGTCACTATAGAGCGTTCCTTCAGAGAGAGTCTATGCGACGAGTACAGTACAAGCATAAAACGATTTTCTGTTTTATTGCATTTTGAGTAGGTTACAGTCATGGAATGAGCCTACTGAGTCATTTGTACATTGAGCTGTGTGCTCCTGTTGGTTGGGTTTCTTAGTTTCCATTTGTACCTTAATTAACAGATTGAGTGCTCTGGCTTTTGTACAAAAATAATTCCAGCTCCAAAATCTTTGAAGTCTGATAATATGTCTAGAAGTTCTATCAAAATGGGGTTCAGTTCCTGCCTGAGACCTCTGGGTACCGCTTTGTGAAAATACCTTTGAGGAAAATATGATATAAACTGTGTGTAGTGTGAACCTTTACCCCTGCTAAAAGGGAATTTCATGATCGTTCCGCTTGGGTTCTACTTCTGTTAGCTGGTGGATTAAGCAAATGAAATGGTCAAACACTTGCTAAGGTATGAGGAAAGCAGAGCAAGCATCTGTTCTTGTACTGTTACTTTTGTAGCAAGTCAGTTCTGATTTACAAAGCTGTAAGAAGGAAATACTTGGTGAGCAAATCTAATTCAGTACACTCTGTTTTGAAAATACTTAGTTTGCTCGCATACCAGGAGTTGTTGTAGGATATACAGTGAAGCTGTGGAATATGAAATTACTGTACTGAAGGAAAATAAAGAGAAGGCCTCAAGCTAGAGATATACTAGCTATTGAGAGTCAAAACATCTCCCCCTCCACCCTGGAGAAAGTAAATGCTTTATTGCTTGTGGTGGTAGGTATATTATAGTTTGTGGTAGCTGAATATGAATTGCTTATGGAAAGTTTGGAGAAGGATTTTGGCACGGTAAGCTACTGTGAAATGCAGTCATCAAAAGAAATTTTAATAAAAGATTTACTTTTTAATAGAAGATGAGACAGTGATGAGAAGGAACTATCCCCTTCTAGCTTGTTTTCTTAAAGAATCAAGGCTTACAGTGTTACAGTATGTCTCTGTCTCCATTCCTGACAGAGCTGTAAAGATCTCAAGGATATTAAATTCTTGGGAATAGGTGCTCAGTAACAGTGTTGTAACCACTTCAGGGAAAGGCTGCAGCAGAAGTGTGTTCCCCTGTAGAGACCAGAGACTTCCAATGGCTGAAGAAGTCACAGGTGTCCCTGCCGGGGCAGTAACTCCAGCCAGCTCCATGCTTGCAGCTTGCTGTGCTGCAGGTACCAGGGTCCAACAGGACTCTGCAGAGCCTGGAGAAACGTGGGTTTGCTAGTGGCCTTGTTCACACAACAGCTTGTTGCTTTCATAGCACAGTTTGCTAGTTAGCCCTTGTGGCATTTTAAAATCTCACTGTGAGATATTTGCCTTGCTATTCGGTAGGAATAGACACAGATAAAATCTTTTTCCTTACTCTGGGCATTTCTGAGTGTTTCAGTGTGCTTAGACCTTACTGGTTTTGGATGAAGAAACTGCAACGCAACTATGATTAATACTAACGCTTGATACTGCGAGGTGTTTTAGACTAGTCACGTTAAAACCACCAGAGTATGCGTGATTCGGGCCCTGAGAAGTGCAGCTGGGCTTCTTTCTGCTGGACAGGAATTGCTGTCTTCAGCTGGAGAAACAACTGCACTTCTGAACAGCTATAACTCTGGATCCAGCTGTAGAAAGGTCTATTTTGGTTGGAGAGGTCCAACAGTGTGCGTTTGGTGTTGGCTGTTAGGTTCATGATTAATTTGGGGCATTGTTATACCAGCGGTAACAATGAAGGCATTGTCACCACTAACATTTTCACTTTCCTGTGCTGCTGCGGCGCTCATTTAATTATTTTTGCAAAAGTAGTAGGATATGGGAACCTTTTCATGTGCAAACCGTGAGGAACATGAGAATCTCTTGCTAAGAATTGTGTATGTTTGTCGTTCCCATAAGTGATGGTAATGATGAGAACTTTTAAAATTGGTTCACTGGCATTAGTAATCTGTATCTACTGGAGATCTATTATACTTCTCAGAATCACTTCCCCTGTCAAGGCAGTACTACTGTTTGGTTTTTGTTTGTATTATGTATTTGCTGGAAGGAGAGCGCTATTGTGTGCCTTTTGAGGGTGATTACAAACATAAAATAGATTCTCTTGAGAATGCTTTGTCTACACTCATCACAATTGGTAATTGTTTTGTGTTGTGTAAGACTTTGCATGCTGTGCTTCTTATCTGGCAGTGTGTGCGTGTGTGTGTGTGAACCTCAGAATGGATTCCCACCTCCAACCTTTTATCACTGAGGTTTTAAAGGTGAATCCTAGAACAAGGCGTAAAACTTCTCTGAACTCATGTATTGCTAGATGGTGAATGTTTGCCAGATTAAGACCAATTTTTTCAGCCATTTTGGAAACAGTTTGCTGTGTTTTAATGGATGCCTTCTTCAAGTAGGACTTGGATGAGGTAGTTCTCAAAAATGCAAAAAAAACCCAATTACTTTCTGCATGGAAGCAGATTAAAATAGTATAGTTGTGTGTGAGGTGGGTGTCATCTTTTTGCACCAAGTCCGTTTGCAGTGGTCATTCCAAAATGCCAAGGGAAAAGGAATCCATAGCCCTCACGTATCCTACTAGCATAGTGCCTTGAGGTAGAGATGGGCGAGATGCGTGGAAAAAATGAGGCTTCTGCCAAACGTTTTCTTTGTAGGTCACTTATTGTAGTTGAAATTACAGGGAGCATAAGAACAAGCGGTCTATTAGCAAAGCCATGAAAACAAACCATTTGCCACTTCTAACAAATGCTGGACAAAAATACGCTCCAAATTTTAAAAATAAGTGAAGACTTGGCAAAAAATAAGACCCGGGTTTATCTGCATTTCATCAGGTACATGGCGTCCTGGAACGTAGCCCACTGGCAAAAACATGGGGAGTGTTATCCTTTGCAGCACTGGGAATGTTCTCTGCTGAATTTGGCGCCAATGACCGAGCTTTGCTTGTTAGCTGAAGTTCACACAGACTCCTTGCCAGGCCTGCCCAGAATGCTGTCTCCTCTGACTTCCTGTGGTCTTGCATAATATTTCCTTGCTTCTTGTATAACTGTGGCTTGATCTGGTCACTGCCCAGTTTATACGGTTGACTTTTTAAAAGGCCAGTCCTGCAAACGTGCGGCTGAGCCATGTCAGTGGCAGGAGGCGTCCCGGTGGTGACGCCGATGGAAGCACCCTTCCACAGGGAAACTGCCAGCCCCAGCGGCGGAGGCGTATGGTGATGCCGACATGTCTGAAGGCAATAAAGTTGACTGCCGCAGCCTCGTGACGAGATAAGCAGGAGGCACGGCTTTGGATTGACTGTGCCTTTGAAATACGCGCTGCTGTTGCACTAATTTCTGTAACAAATATAGACGTTAATTAAGAGCGGGGGAGGCAGCACTGCAGGTGGTGTATCAATGAAGGAGCACGTTTTCAGAGCACTGTGAAGTTCTCATTATTGCTAGTAGTCGCTCAGTTAAAAGTCCTTACATTTGCCTTCAAAATGTGCTCCAGGCATCCTGAGTATTAATTTTAAGACAAGGATAGCAAGTCAAGGTATTTAAGAAAATAGTCTTTTCATTCTGCTGGGTTTTCTTTTAATGCTTCCAAACAAGTTGTTCCTGCAATTGTCTGCTGTTAAAATATGCACTTATTTCTGCATTACTGTTGAAGTAAGTGTATTTATTAATGTTTACCATTTATTAGCCTGGATTATTTGTATGTATGTTTTGGAAGTGAATTTCATAGCAGTTTGTGCCATGTAGTAGCTCTGCATTTATACTATTTATATTATTTTTTAACTATTTGTGTTTGCGCATGGATGTATACATATAACACTGCATGTAATTACAGAGCTTTGTCATTCTCAGAAAGGCAGTTGTCTAACATGGCGCTTTCTAGGACCCCCTTTGAAATGCAGTTTTCACACTGTTACTCATGTTCTTTGGCAACCCCATTCCTGGCATGATTTTGAAAAGCTGAAGAGCAAAGATTACAAAATAGTCACTGCAGCATGTTTGTAAACTTACTCAATAGACTTTACTGATTTGTGTGTTATAGTTCTCAGATCTTGTATGATCTTCCAGTTAAATGCTATCTGCTGTGAAGAAACAGAAGACTCATTTTAAGGAAAAACATTAGAATTTACTTAGTCATCAGAGTTGTGTGGGGTTTTGTTTAAATAGTCTCATTCCATCACATCTTCCATGAATCCGGGTTATCCAGTTGTCACAGTAACTTTGACATCAAAAAGTTCATGCTGCCTACGCATGACTTCTTGCAACACTATTAATCTGATTAATTTAATGGAAAATACGCTTTTACTGGTAATGTGTGTTACGAGGCAGCCTTTCTGGCCATTTAAAAGTGGTTTATTACCTTGTATTCTTAGGATCAACATTTTAATGACTACAGTCTAGCTAACATATAATGCTTGGAGAATTGTCAAAGTAATATAGTGGTGATACTACTGACATCTAGCAGACCATTTTATAGTATTGTGGATACCAACATTTCAGGGGTGTATGTGTTAAATATACTGCATTTTTGGCAGATGCATGCAAAGCCAGAGTTCCTAGTACGGCTTGACCTTACAGCTTTAGCAGCATGGATGCCAAATAAACCAGGTTTACCTCAACATGTCTTTGCCGGTGATGGAGAAGCCACTTTATGTGCTGATATCAAGCTTGCTTCTCACTGATGCGTTTGGAGTCCTGGATAAGCCGTACATATATGAATTGTGTGGTAGAAGTAGACTGATGCTGGACTGGCCCTAAGATTAAGGAAGAAGGGTAAGAATTACAAAAGGTGTTGTGTTGAGCATCACTTAGCCAGCTAGAGAACACAGTTCACGGTCAATAGAGAGGGATTTCCCCTCTAAATGGAAGCAGTTAGAAATTTTAGGACCTGACAATCTGTTTCTTTTAAAAAGCATTTGTCCCTCCTGTGTAAACCATCCAAGCAGTTTTAAAAGTTTTCTGAAAAAATGTTTTGGCTTACGAAGCCGAAGAGCTGGAGTTTGCTCAGCATATAGAATGAGGTTTAGAAACTTGTTCAAAATAGATAGGCTGAGCCTTAAGACGTGTATCAGCAATGCTAGAGGGGCACACGTGCTCTCTGAATCCAAACGTAGCTGAGTGTTGGAGAGGTCCACAGTCACATGGGCACTTCTTCCTGCTTTTCTTTTTTCCTTTTCTTTTTTTTTTTTTTTATTATTTAGAAATGCGCAAATGGGTGCTGTGGAAGATTTAAGCATTTAATCCCCATCTGCGCAGGCAGACATATACTTGCTGTGTTCAGTGGGAGTTTTGTCTGAATAAACAGCTCAGGTTTGAGCACTTGTATACATGTCTAAATATGGATCTCGGTCAAGTAAACAAGCGTGTAGCTGTACGCAGTAATCTACTTGTGAAGCTGGGGAACACCCTGCATCGCTTGTGTGGCTGAGTACACAGCCATCTCTCAAGCTTCATGCAAGCTCGTGTTAAGGATGCTGATCGCCAATCCACATGTGTCTCGGCCACAGGAGGGGAGCGATAGATATCTCTGAGGGGTATAGCAGTCTCCGTCACTTGGCTTTTGGTGTGGTGAGATACCGCTCTCCTTTGAAGGATGTGTTAGGGCAGATACACACTTTCAAAATGCCTGTGCTCACAGATAAAGGCAGAAGGGAGCAGCTTGTCTAACTGGGTGTTTTCAGCCCTATGTGCCTGCCCCTTCCTGAAGCTGAAGATTTGCTCAGTCTTTCTCAGGCTGAACTTTTACAGGAGCAAGAATAAACTTCTTATTGAAGGAAGAGACTGTGTAAAGACTAACTGGAAATGCCAGAAACAGGGTTATGCTTGCGGTGCTAAAAAGCTTTAGAGCATTTTTCATGAACTGCATTCTGCAGCTGGCAAAGTGGGCGACGTCTATAACCTCTTCATAGGTGTTGTGCAGAGGGGAATGGGACATACTCCTGACT
Source organism: Pandion haliaetus (assembly GCA_013401275.1). NCBI lineage: Eukaryota > Metazoa > Chordata > Aves > Accipitriformes > Pandionidae > Pandion > Pandion haliaetus. Next base: position 182,636 of record VYZV01001875.1, on the reverse strand, counting down.
TTATTTAGATACTCCTCATATGGGTATTGCAGTTGAGAAAGAGTTGCTGCTATTTATGTTATTTTCCTCCTATCATTTTAATTTTTTTAATGAAACTTGCCCAGAGGCTGTAGCCTATCAGCAGAGAAAGCCAAACTTGTGATGTCACCGCAAAACGCGCCATGTCTCATGCAATATTGTGACTTGTATGCTGTAATTAGGGAGCTGTGCTGGGAATGAGGGAATGCTGTAGGTGTATAATAACAATTTTATTGTATACTATAAAATCCAGTCTCACAAAATACTGAGGACCTCGGGAGTTTTGGAACAGCTTCTCCTACTGTCTGAAGTAGTAATTCAGTACACGTAGCCTCTTAGAGGATAGGTCTAATAACAACAATTAGTACATTTGTATGTTTAAGTATGCTTAAAAAGCTTAAATGGATGCGGTTTGAAAAAGTGAAATGAAAGAACTGTAAAATTAACATGAAAACCCAGCATATGCTACGGTGAGGAAGTGTAGTCTTAGCCATAATACAAAACAGAGAGATCTGAAAAACTCTCTGGTTGTCAGATCTGCCAGATCAAGCAGAAGTGAATAGTAAATGTTAGCGTCGCTTATGGTGCACTGGTTTTTGTTTGCGTTTTTCAAAGCATTAGGGAATGATGCGAGGGGGCAGGTGGAATAAAAATTATGAAAACAAACTTTTTTGAAATGTCAGCACAGAAGTCCCAGAAAGAACAATGACACCTTGCACAGTTTTCACACTTCAGTTTCTCTAAACAGTAAACACAATGAATTTCTGTTTCCTTTAATAAGTAAGGATGGGAACGTTTTTGAAACAAAGGCAAAGAAAAGCTTAATGAAATGGGAGCTTTAACAGAGGACAAGAGGTACACTTCTCTTTTGCTGGTGCTAGTGCTCCTGCAGGCTTGGTGAGGTTGTCTGTTGGGTGGAGGTGGCCTATGCAGCACAGATGCTGCCTTGGGGCTGAGAAGGGACAAGGGGGCTCTGCCCTTTCTGTGCAACCCTGTTCACCAGCATGAATTTCTCCTGAGGAGACTGCTGTAGGTTTCCTGCTACATGGGAGGGCTTGCAGGACAGGACCATGAGCTGTGAAGAAAGCTGATGAGGAGTTTTAGCTCCGAGTGTCGTGCTGGCCTACCACAGCATGTAGTTTCAAAGGGTTTTGTTGAGGCTTGTGTACATGCAAGACTTCAGTCATCAAAAGCATCTGTAGCCACTAGAGTTTTGACTGAACTGACTTTCTTGGGGACGGTGCTTAGGTGAAGGTCTGTGGACAAACGTGTGGAGGCTGGGAGAACGTTTTGGGGAAGCATTGCTCTGCTTTCTGTGTCCTTCTCTAGATGTCTGCTGATTTAAATGGGCTGATGGGAAGGTGCTGGGCTGATGGGAAGGTGCTGGGCTGATGGGAAGGTGCTGGGCTACATCAACCTGTTACCTGGGCCACCAGGGCTATTCCTGTGTGTTCCTCTGTAGACAAGGATACCCCAAGAGGGTAGAAAGGGTTGAAGAAGGGGCAAACCAGCTTTACTTCCACTCTATCCAAATCATCGGCAAAACCCCTTCCTGCTGATTTCAGTGGCCATACGTGATTTTGAGCAGACATCCTCATTGTTGTATATGTATCACTAATATGTGTATGAATCAACTTTTAGTCTGATGATTAATAAGGGCTCTTATGAAATAAGTATTTTTGTTGCTTCTGCTTTGTTTGTTTTGCAGAAAAAAATAAACATTTGCTACAAGCAACTGTAATTATTCTATAGCAATTATTCCATCTTTTCTCCAAATGACACGGGTTTGGTTTTTTTTTTTTTCCACAGCAAAGCAAATTTTACATACCCTTAGCACAACTCTAGCCTTGGCCTAACACTGGGGGATTACAGAGATAAGATACTAGCCACGGCTAGCATCATCTCCTCATAAACTGGAGCATCAGTAGGGTGCAGAGTTACAGCCTTGGAAGGCAGAGAAAACAGCATTTAGGGCTCTTTGAAAGTCTTGTTTTAGGGATTGAATAGGAGTCATGAACAAACAGATTTTTGCAAGGATTATGGGGACCCTGTTGTTAACTTTTGCAGTAATTATTGAACTGCTTTCTTGTTGCTTAAAAATTGGTGCTCTCATTTGTTTGTCACTGTTCAATCAATGGAGTGAAATACTTGGTAACAAATTGCAGCACGGGGAAATAGTAACACAGTCTATTTCAGGCAACATTTGAATACTGGAAACAGATAAAATGAAAGGTGATGGTTAATGATTTAATAACAAGGTCCTCAGGATTGTGCCTTATGTATGGAAGGCAGTAATTTGCATTTGCTTCCTGTAGGGTGACTTTACTGAGGAACTGAGGACATTTAGCATATGCTGATGCTGAGACTCTTCTATACATCTGTTGTTACTTGGAAAGTTTAAAGTCCATGGTGGAGACTTGTATGATGTTGCAGGAGGAGGAGTGAGGCACTGGCAGACAGGAGAGCACTGGTGAAGTCAGGGAGCGATGAGGAGAGGAGATGAGATGGTGATGTGTGCTCCAAAAAGCTGGGGGGGCACCAGAGTAGCTAATGTGGTGAAATAGGCTCTGTTTAGGAGAGGGATGTTTATGTGCTAGATAGAATTGCATATACAGCAAATAGCCTTAAATATATTTTGTGGTTACTACTACTTGTATACAAAGCAAACCCATAATTACAATGCTGTTCTTGTTTTTGAAACATCACTGTGTGCCAAACAAGTTGTGGATATTTGCAGGGCACAGTAATGTTAAAGATCACCTGAGTGTGAAAAGGATAGGTTTATGGCTACCAACTATATTCACAAAACCAGCTGAAGCTAAATTCTCATTCACATTGTGTTGTGAAGACTTTAACCTTCCAGTGTTTGATGATGGCTTCTGCAGCACCTGTGTGCCCACAGCAAATGTCACGGGCAGTGGGTGGCTGGAGATGGGGCGGCTGGTGGAGCAAGAGCCTTGTGTCCTTGACTCTTCACTGGTTCTGGTCGGGCTGTGCGGTGCGTGCAATGGCACCATTAATGTCCCTTTTTTCTTCCCCAGTGCTGTATGAGCAGCTTGGGGCAGAAAAATCTCCTTAAATTGAGTTTGGTGATGATGACAGTGTCTCATGGAACTCAATAGTTTCTCTTTGTTCCAGAAGGAGCTACCAGCGCAATCAAAAAGGCTATTTCTAGTATATTGGTTCTTTTTGGGGGGGTTGGGGTTTTATTTTTTTCTTTCTTTTTTTTTTTTTTAAGTGTTTCAAGAAGTTCAAGGAAAAGTGCTTGGGGTTTTTTTTTATTATTTTATTGGTTGATCAGATACAGTTTTAGAAGAACGAGTTCTAACTGCAGTTGGAATGACAATTTCCTAGACAGTTCAGCACACTCATTCAACAGCCCTCCCTCTCCTACCAATGCTCCTGCTGTTGTTTTAAGATAAATTATAGACATGGAATAGCATACAGGTCAGATGCCTGGAGTAAGAGCCAAAGGCTTCAGCTTTGGCAGAGTGGCCAAGCTCCCACCGACTGTACGTCCCCAGGATTCCCCCAGGTTAGCCACAGGGTATTGAACTTGCTCCTCCAGTCCAGCTTGCAGAACTCATGATCTCAAATTACCCAAATTATTCATTGGACCTCTGCTCAAAACAAAAAAAGAATGTAAGCACCACCAAGTCCCTTTGTAACACTTAATAATCATTTTAATACATTAGAAAAATGTAGAAAATTAGAAAAATTTAATACATTAGAAAAAAAAAACCCACTGTGACAAAATGTTTCTAGGTTTGCAGTAAATGATTTGTTTTGTCATCCTTTCATAGCACATTTTAAAGAGTGTAAGAAACACTAACTTTTGCAGGCACGAGTAAAGAAACTAACTGAAAATGTGGAGGTTTTGTGGTTTTGCCTGCTCTGCTTATGCCCTGTTCAATACAAATGGGACTGTACGGGATGTAAATGGCCACAGCACTTTTGCTGTTACATACAAACTAAATTTGGGGAACTTTTAGTGTTTGTTATGCACAGTGAACCTCTGGGAAAGCTTCAACCTTTGACCTCTGTAGTGGGTTATGACAGGGAAGAATCGTAAGAGCTTGATTTAGACTCATCTGTGGACAGCTGGTTAAAAATATTCAACTACCATGTTTTTCCTCCTCCCCTATCTCAGTAAAGGTCCTCTTAAAATACATTCTGTGTGACTTCATTTTTATCATTACTCTGGAAGCCCCATAGTCAAGCCTACTTGTAAGGAAGTGATTAAACTATATTCATGTTTGTGCTTTGAAATTGCCTTGGTGGTAGTCCAAGAAGTATTTTCTTGCTCTTCCAAATTTCCATGTGCTTTAATATTAATCTATTTTCATGAATGTGACCTGCCCCAGCAGTAAAATTTGTTTGTAATTGGTCACGTAATGATTGCTGAAGAGACACAAAAACTGAAGTAAATTTATCTCAGGCTTTTAAAAAAATTATTCTAAGAAAAATGAAGTTTTTATTAGAAAACGAAATGGTATTTGACAGTATCAGTGGATAATTTGTCACAAAACTGAACAGTCATTAAAGAAATTATGGTAGCAGAACTCTTTAATTTTGCTTTTACAAAGTAGAATATTCTTTCTTTGAAATGCCTTGTCACTAGCTATTAATTTTGCGTTATATGTTAATAAATGTTTATGCTTGGGTTGTGGTAGCAATTTCAGACTGAACAACCAGTAATGAAATTATTTGTTGCCTTTGAGAAAGAACCCTTTTATGTGGTCTGTATATCACAAACTAAAACTATCCCAAATATCTAGAATTAAAGAACCCTTTTTTTTAAGGCTATCACAGGCGGTCTTTAACGCAAGCCAGAACATCTGACTGTCAGTTCAGACTTTGAAATTCTGGTTTGCTAACATGCTTTTTTTGTTAAGTAAAGGTGAAAGCATATTTCATGCAAGAACAGAAGTGACTTTATTACTTGGGAGAATGGTTATTACTAATGACTATTAGTTGCATCTTTAGCGCAGCTTATAATTTTTTTTTTTTTTCTTGCAAAATTGTTTGTGATTGAAGTTATACTATCACTGACATGGAAAGGCCACTGTTTGCCCAGAACAGCTGTGTAGTTACATTAGCTTGTATAAATAAGTTTATTATTTTAGATGAAAGTTATAAAGCAATCTGTTTACCTCTACTGAAGTAAATAAAATAGCTGAAAACACACCTAAGAAAAGGATGAGGAGGAGCATTGGAACAGCATAACATCCTCCAAGGGTTCTTTATGCATATTTAATATTTTAATCAAACACAACTTCTCTGTGGTTTTGTGGTCTTAAGAAAAGTGGAAGGAAGGAAATTGCTATTTCACTCCTCAGCTGACTGAAATGTAGTAATTTCCTTGTTTAAAATATTGATTCTCCCTGATTGCCCCAAGATGTTTTTAGAGGCAGATAGAACTGAATGGGGAAAAAATATGAAATACGAAAACTTCCATTAACTGTGTGGAGAGAATAAAAGCATTAGTGTGCACTCTTCTTTAGAAACACATATTGGTTAGATACAGAGGTTTCAGTACCACCTATGCTGAAAATGTGGTCTAAGAGCTTTAATTTACCTTTGTCTGTCGATGTTAATGGACAGAGCAATTGCTGGAGCTGCTGTAAAACAAATCTGTTTTCCTTTTGTCTGCTGTGCCAGATAATTAAATAAAAGCTAAATTATCACTGATAAAAGTAATTTGCAGAAAAGCAATGATAAAAATATAACAGCAGAGCTTGCCATTAGCAGTTTAAATGGATAATGTTTACTAGCACTTGTAACCTACTTCTTTCCTCTGGTTTTT